>JAPFFP010031548.1:0-15612 GCA_026153255.1 Solanum medicagineum | reverse complement strand
GCCCTTTAAATTAAAGGAGCGGGCGGAGTGAACTGTAATTGTGAAAAGATTGGAAGATCTGGCCAAAGAAGGTGATAGCCCGGTAGATTCGTTCCCATAGTTCGATCCTTCCCAGTAAAATGCGGTGTGTTTGAATTCTGATCGCTTATACAAAAAAAAAAGATATAAGCTCTAGACACACAAAGCTTAAAAGCAACCTGGAGCTTGGTGACAGCAACTGGATATCCTGTACTCCTACTGGGGAGATCTACTAGCACCTGTACCTACAGTATGAAATGCAGCTCCCCCGTAAGCGATGTAAGTATGAGATAATGTACTTAATATGTAAGGTAGGAAATACTGTATATGAAGTAATAACTCAAATGAAACTATGCCCTGGTGTAGAATAAGAGACCACCCTTAGTTATACTATGGGATCATGTACTTTATGTTCTTTTTATTACTTTACCTTTATTGTATAATCTGTGCACATCATGTAATACAAATGACTAGCTGATCAGTGGTTAATCTATATTAGGATCAGCCCTGGCTAGGATTTTCCTTTAACCCCTTGGGCTACCCCCATGATAGGGTCGACCCTAGCGAGGTGATTCTTTCACCCCTCGGGTTACCACCCATCAACAAACAATATACTTTACTTTATCTTTCAATTACCTTTGAGATGATACTTTTGGTGGTCGTAATATTAGAGTTGTAGGACTATAGGTACAATATATGACACGTAAATAATCACAAAATACAACACCATATTGAAAGAAGTAAGTTACATAAATAATGAAATGCGTATGAGATGAAACAACTCGCGAACTTTATTTAGAAACAAGAACCCATGTAACTTGGTATCCACGTATGTATGCACATTTGAAGGTGACTATATATGGGAGCATATGAGCATGTGAAAGAGTGGTGATAATGTTAGTAGTTGTGTCAGAGTTGGTAAGTGTCTTTTTGTGCCAAGGAAGAATGTAGATTTCATGCCAAGTAATGCGAAATCGAGTAGCCTTACATACCTCGTTGTACGACCTTGCTATTACCTCGAGATAACCATCCCTTCCTCCAAGTATTTATATATAATATATTAGGTGATAAAACAAGCATTAGCAACCAATAGATACATCTTGGTAACCTAATCTCATAAAAAACAAAATACGGGCAGCAAGCGTATAATTGTAAACCCGAGCGTATTCTTTCAACCTTTCCTCCTCTAATCGTATTTTCTAATGCACATGCTCATATACATGTCATGTGAATCCTGTTTTAGTTCCATAATAGCCTTACAATATCCTAAAAAGCACAACACATAACAATTCTACACAACATACAAATAGGTAGCATAACGTTATATCCCTTTGCAACATTTCAACGTCAACAATCCCGAACCCGTTTTAACTTTACCCAAACTGTTCTCAACACATCTATACATAAAAATAACCTTAAAATAGTCTTATAACAGTACCAATGTAGTTATGAAGGATGTGAGGTAGTAGCCTTCTATCCATCAGCCCATAAGGTCGTACTAAGAACATAATTGTGATATCCTATAAGAACTCACTTTTGCGGACTGTAAAAGTGGTGTAGCAGCTTAGTTACATCACTAACAACCTATAACTTGTTAATAACATAGTCATACTTCATAATTCAACCAAACAAGAAGAGAAATTCCCCTTGAATAACAGAAAAGTTCACAACAATCCCTAGGACACATGCTGTCCAAATTTCTAGCACAAGCATAACTAGCATAGACTTCTTGTTTGTCATGGGATAAGTATAAAAAAATACATGGATATTTCAACTTACCTTAGCCTTCAAGATTAAGGTTTCCTTCAATAACCCTAGAAGGTTGTATTGGCTGCCTTGTGAAGTGAAGTAAAGAGAAAAAGAAGAGTCTTTAGGAAGCTGGAAATTTGTTCAAAAGTGAAATGATTTAAGGGGCTGTTTTTGAGATCTTTTAAAGGTTCTCTTTGGCCGAATTTCACTTGAACTTTTGACCACATATTAACATATATCAATAAGCCTGTGATGCAGCAGCTTGGCCCTCACACTTGGGCCTAAATGGGTCTCAAAGTTGATGGGCCTTGGCTGACCATTTTCCTAATTCCTCTTCACTTAGTTTGGGCCCAATTAGTCAAGTGGGTTGTGATGTACTTGGGCCCTTTTATTATTCATCTTGGTCTGTAAGTATTGTCCATCTACGATGGTAAAACATGGGCTAAAGTTACACTCTTAACACTGACTTTATTCATTATCGGACTTGGAAAAATTCGACGTCGGGCCTCGTCTCCATTTAGCTAACAAATATAAGCTAAGCAAGTAGGTGACTCACCTGCTAGCTTTCTAAGTCCTACAAGTACCTCACTTTTCTCAGTTTATTTAAGGTCGTGATCTTCTCAATTTGACTTAAAACTTATTTACACTCGACCCTCTTCAGCGTTAGACATACATATTGCCTTTTGATTGGACACTTAAGCACTTTTAAAAATAGGCGCTAATTTGAAAAGCCATATCATGTTTCATTTGCATAGTATGAGTATTGTAAGATGTGGTGTGTCACATCCTCCCCCCTTTAGGACTGTTCATCCTCGAATGTTAGCACAATTGGATAGCTTAACAAAGTTCAAACCTTTACTTACACAAACTTTTGACAATACACTAAGTATTCAATCACACGTACCTATTACTATCCCAATTCTGCATGTTGGACTTCCTCTTTAGATTCAAATAAGTAATGGTATTTTGATTTCATCACGTCCTTGGCCTCCCATGTTATTTCTTCTGCTTGCTGGTTTCTCCGAAGTACTTTTACTAAAGCTATTTCTTTATTCCTTTGTTTCTTAACTTGACGATCTAGAATAGAAATAGGTACTTCTTCATATGTGATATCTTTTGTAACCTGCATGTCTTCAATAGGAGTGATACAAAATGGGTCACCTATGCATTTTCGAAGCATTGCGATATGAACAGCTTGATGAACCATTGAAAGCTCTTGGGGCAGCTCTAGTTTATATGCAACCTGCCCAAATTTCTTAATAAGTTTATATGTCCCTATGTAACGTGAGCTTAGTATTCCTTTCTTACCAAATCTCATAATCCCTTTCATTGGAGACACCTTTAAAAATATCCAATCCCCTATTGAGAATTCTAGTCCTCTCCTTCTAGCATCCGCATATGATTTGTGATGACTTTGGGCTGTTTCTAGCCACTTCTGTATTACTTTAACATTTTCCATGGCTTGTTGTACTAAATCTAGCCCAAGCAAGATGGTTTTACCCACATCGAACCATCCAATTAGCGATCTACATTTCCTCCCATACAAAGCTTCATAAGGTGCCATCTTGATAGTCGCATCGTAGCTATTATTATAGGCAAATTCAATAAGTGGAAAATGGTCCACGCAACAACCTTTAAAGTCTAATGCAGAAGCTCGCAACATATCTTCAAGTGTCTGAATGGTGCATTTTGCTTGACCATCTGTTTGAGGGTGGAATGCTGTACTCAAATTCACTTGTGTCCCAAAACTTCTTTGGAAGGACTTCTAGAACTTTGCAGTGAATTGAGCCCCCCGATCGTAGATAATGGAGATTAGGAATCCATGTAGCCTGACTATCTCTTTAAGGTATAGCTTGGCATACTCTTCAGCTGTGTAATCACTCCTGACTGGCAAGAAGTGTGCTGACTTTGTGAGTCTGTCAACTATTACCCATATGGAGTCAAACTTCTAAAATGAGCGAGGCAACCCGGTAACAAAATCAATATTTATCATGTCCCACTTCCATGTTGGAAGCTCTATACACGGCATTTAACCTCCTAGCTTTTGGTTTTCTACATTCACTTGTTGGCAATTTGGACATTGAGCCACAAATTCTGTAAGGTCCTTCTTCATGCTTCCCAACCAAAACATTCTCTTCAGGTCTATATCTTAGTTGATCCTGGATGGATGGAATATCAGGAATGATGGGCTTCTTCCATTATCCTCTTTCTTAGTCTATTAATATTAGGCACATATAATTTATTTTGGCAATAAAGTTCTCCATTTTGTGTAAGGTCAAAGCCCTTTATTGTACGCTGACTCACCTTTTCCTTAAGTTGTCGTAGAACAGGATCCTCGAACTGTTTTTCTTTCACCTCCATTATGTACAATAACCCCTTCCTTTGGAATGCGAACTGCCAAACTAATGGCTAGCTGACATAGATCCTTAGCCACTCCTTGACTTACCACAACTTGATCACCAATATTCATGATTGCCTTACGACTCAAAGCATCGGCTACCACATTTTCCTTCCCCGTATGATATAGTATATCAATGTTTTAATCCTTTATTAGCTCTAGCCATCTTTGTTATCATAAATTTAGGTCTTTCTACTTAAAGATGTATTGCAGGCTCTCATGATCAGTATATATGTCAATGTGAACCCCATACAAATAGTGGCGCAATATTTTTAGAACAAATACAACCACTGCTAGCTCAAGATCACGAGTTGGGTAGTTTTCCTTATGTGGTCGTAGCTGTCTTGATGCATAAGAAATTACCATACCATGCTTTGTCAGTACACACCCTAAGCCAACTCCTAAAGCATCGCAAAACACTGTATACCCCACGGTGCCTTCTGGAAGTACTAGCACAGGTGTAGAAGTTATCTTATTTTTCAGCTCCTGGAAGCTCCTTTCACATGCATCGTTCCATTGGAACTTGGTTGCCTTATGTGTCAACTTTGTTAGAGGTTTAGAAATAGAAGAAAAACCTTCAACAAACCTCCTATAATAACCTGCCAAAGCTAGGAAGCTTCGAACTTCCTTAGGTGTTATTGGTCTTGGCCAATCTTTCACAGCCTCTATCTTTTGTGAATCAACCCTCATTCCCTCATCAGATACAATATGACCCAAGAATGCCACTGATTTTAGCCAAAATTCACATTTAGAAAACTTGGCATACAACTGTCGATCACGAAGAACTTGTAACACATATCGCAAGTGATTTGCGTGGTCCTTTTCTGGTCTTGAATATACCAAAATGTCATCTATAAACACTGTCACAAACACATCCAAGAATGTCTTGAATACCCTGTTCATCAAATCCATAAAAATCGTTGGTGCATTTGTTAGCTCAAATGACATAACAAGAAATTCAAAGTGACCGTAGCATGTTCTGAAAGCAGTCTTAGGCATATCTTCCTCCTTCACCCTCACTTGTTGATATCCTGATTTCAAATCAATTTTTGAAAAGTATTTGGCACCCTGTAACTGATCAAATAAATCATCAATCCTGGGGAGGGGGTATTTATTCTTAATTGTTACCCTATTCAATTGTCGATAGTCGATACACATTCTCAAGGTTCCATCATTTTTACGTACAAATAACACTAGTGCACCCCAAGGGGACACACTAGGTCTTATGAAATCCTTCTCCAATAAGTCTTTTAATTCACGCAATTCTGCCGAGGCCATTCTATATGGAGGAATGGAAATAGGTTGAGTGCCTGAAAGTAAGTCAATACCAAAATCTACTTCTCGTTCTAGAGATAAGCCTGGAAGTTCTTGAGGGAACACATCAACGAATTCATTCACTACGGGAACTGATTGAAGAGTTGGCGATTCTATCTCCATATCCCTTACTCTAACTAAATGACATATACACCCCTTAGATATCATCTTTCTTTCCTTAAAATAAGAGATAAACTTACTGTTTGGCGTCTCAACATTACCTTCCCATTCAAGAACTGCCTCATTTGGAAAGTGGAAGTACGCTATCTTAGTTCTGCAATCCATGGTGGCATAGCAAGAAGCTAACCAATCCATACCCATTATAACATCAAATTACACCATTTCTAGCTCAATAAGGTCAGCAAATGTGTCATGATCACAAACATTTACTACACAGCCATAATAAACCCTTCTAGCCATAATAGATTCACCGGTTGGTGTAGACACTTCAAATGGTTTGTTCTCTTAAGCTTCCCAGCAACTAGTTGGTGTAATGTATGATAGTGTAGAACCAGGGGTAATTAATACATATACATTATGTAAAAAGATAGATAATGTACCTATGACCACATTAGGTGAATCTTCCAAATTTTGCCGACTCCTCAGAGCATAAGTGCAATTCTGGACTTCGCTAGAGCTAACTGCCCCTCTAACACCTCTACCACGACCCATACATGCTTATTGACCCCTACCTAATGCAAGAACTGATGATGATGATGCAACAGCTGATCCAGTAGGTTGTGATATATCACGCATACGTTTTCTCGGGCAATCTCTTATCATATGCCCTGGCGAACCACACCAATAACAAGTGTCTATCCCAACATGACATATACCTGAATAACTTCTTCCACACTGTTTACAAGGCAGCATAGGGGTTATTTGGTGGCCAGCTGAATACCCAGCTGTCCGGGCGCCTTGCCCTTGACTTCTTGGACCAAACTGATTTCTCCTAGAACCCTGAAGTTGTGGTGGAGCACTGGCTGCAGAGTAGGAGGATGATGGCCTAGGCGGTCTATTATAAAATCGAGGCCTAAACTCACCTTGGGGTGGTGTAATTTGCCCAGTAGATCTGGCCTTTTTGGCCTTCCCCCTTTCCAACTCTTGTTTCCTTGTCCTTTCCCTCTGATCTTCCAACTTCTGTGCAAAAGCATGCATTCTCGCTATGTCTATGTCTTTGTTCAAGGAAGATATGGTATAGTCTCTGACCAGATACATATCCAATCTATCCACATATTGATGAACTCTATCTGCCATAGTAGCAGCTACATTAGGAGCATACCTCGCCAGGGAATTAAATTGAAGGCTATACTCCCACACACTTATATTCCCTTGGTGGAGGTTCAAAATATGATCTACACGCGTCCTCTCGGATCTCTAATGGCAAGTAATGGTTAAGGAATGCCTCTTTGAACTCCTTCCAGGTAGTTGAAGGTGCATGTATACCCTTAGGTTGCTTCCAACATTCATACCACAATATAGCCACACCTTTCAACCTGTATGTCGCTAACTCGACAACTTCTATACCACTCACATGCATAACATCTAAAGTCGTAGAATCTGATCAATAAAGTCTTAAGGATCTTCTTTAGGATCTGACCCAGTAAAGGATGGAGGGTCCAAATTTAGGAAATCACATACCTCGTGCTAGCTACCCTATTCGCACCACCTGCACCTATGACTGGACCTTCCTGTCTTTGACCTTGGCTAGCAACTATACGAGTCAATAGTTGGACTGCATTTTTCAGATCCTGCATGGTGGCATCGATAGGTGGTTTTAGGGGAACTTCACTACTTCCGAGTTCATCAGGAGCTGGAGGAGTTTGGGATGTCTGTGACAGAGACTCCTCTTGAACCTTATTTCATTGTCTCACATGATTGGGTATACTTAACACCACTTCTACTCCCTACCCTTTACTTTTGTTCTTCATGGTTTCTGGCATACTTGCTATACAAAACAATTTAGGGGTTACACACAATGCCCCTATTACACTTGACTCTATGCCACGATCTAAAAAATGAAAAGCAAATAAATACTCCTAAATGCCACATAGCCTCCTGCTTATAAACTTGGTGCAAAACACATCGATAAACAAGACTCTACATAGTCATGGCTTTGTAGACTCCCTAGGACGACCCGCTCTGATACCACTTCTGTCATGCCTAATGTTCCATTAAGGTGGACTGTCATCATTGCCAATAGGGCCCGAGAGAACTAATCTGTATCTGTGCGCTTCCTATACATATTATAAGGGGTTTCTAAATTCAACATGCCTTTTAAGAAAGTAAATAGTAATAACAAGGCAAAAGGAAATGCATATACATAGGCCATTGGGGCCATGGTGTCTACAGTACGAGACATTACCATACTTTAATTTACATAGTCTACAAAGCTTCTAGATAAGGGAAAGTAGCTAATAAGGGTTGGGACAAGCCCCACCTCAGCTAACTATATAATAAAAAAAAGATATAAGCTCTAGACACACAAAGCTATGAAGCAACCTAGAGCTTGGTGACAGCAGCTGGATATCCTGTACTCCTACAAGGGAGATCTACTAGCACCTGTACCCTGCAGCATGAAATGCAGGTCCTCGGTAAGGGACATCAGTACGAGATAGTGTACTAAATATGTAAGGCAGGAAATACTGCATATGAAGTAACAACTCAAATGAAACTACGTGCTGGTATAGAAAAAGAGACCACCCTTAGCTATATTGTGGGATCATGTACTTTATGTTCTTTTTACTACTTTACCTTTACTGTATAATCTATGCATGTCATGTAATACAAAGGACTAGCTGATCAGTGGTAAATCTATTTCAGGATCGGCCCTAACTAAGATTTTCCTTTAACCCCTTGGGCTACCCCCCGTGATAAGATCGCCCCTGGCTAGGTGATTCTTCCACCCCTCGGGTTACCACCCATCAACAAGCAATACACTTTACTTTATCTTTCAATTACCTTTGAGATGATGCTTTTGGTGGTTGTAATATTAGAGCTGTAGGACTGTAGGTAGAACATGTGACACATAAATAATCACAAACGACAACACCATATTGAAAGGAGTAAGTTACACGAATAATGAAATGCGTATGAGATGAAACAACTCATGAACTTTATTTAGCAACAAGAACCCATGTAACTTGGTATCCACGTATGTATGCAAATTTGAAGATGACTATGTATGGGAGCATATGAACATGTGAAAGAGTGGAGACACGGTTAATATTTGTGTCGGAGTTGGTAAGTGCCTTTATGTGCCAATGAAGAATCTAGATCTTATGCCAAGTAATGCGAAATCGAGTAGCCTTACATACCTCGCTGTACGACCTCACTGTTACCTCGAGATAACCTTACCTTCCTCCAAGTATTCATCTATAACATAGTAGGTGATAAAACTAGCATTAGCAGCAAATAGATAAATCTTGGAACCCCAATCTCATAAAAAAAAAATAACATACGGGCAGCAAGCATATAATTGTAAACCCGTGCATATTCTTTCAACCTTTCTGCCTCTAATCGTATTTTCTAATACACATGCTCATATACATATCATGTTCAGCCTGTTGTAGTGCCATGAAAGTCTTACAATAGACCACAAAGCACAACATATAACAATTCTACAGAATATACAAATAGACGGCATAACGTTACATCCCTTCGCTACATTTCGATGTCGACAATCCCGAACCTGTTTCAACTTTACCCAAACTTTCTTCAACACATATATACATAAAAACAACTTTGAAATAGTCCTAGAATAGTACCAAAGCATTCATAAAGGATGTGAGGTAGTATCCTTCCATCCATCAGCCCACAAGTTCGTCCTAAGAACACAATTGTGATATCCTATAAGAGCTCACTTTTGCGGACTGTAAAAGTGGTGCAGTAGCTTAGTACATCACTTAAAAACTATACCTTGTTAGATGCATGAGTCTTACTTAATAATTCAGCCAACCAAGAAGAGAAAATCCCCTTGAATAATAAGAATAATGCACAACAATCCTTAGGACACATGCTGTCCAAATTTCCAGCACAAGCATAACTAGCATATACTTCTTGTTTGTCATGGGATAAGTATAAAAAATATATGGATATTTCCACTTACCTTAGCCTTCAATATTAAGGTTTCCTTTGAGAACCCTAGAGGGTTGTATTGGCTGCCATGTGAAGTGACGTAAAGAAAAAAAGAAGAGTCTTTAGGAAGCTGAAAATTTGTTCAAAAGTGAAATGATTTAAGGGCTGTTTTTGAGCCCTTTTAAAGTTCTCCTTGGCCGAATTTCACTTGAAATTTTGACCACATATTAACATATATCAATAAGCTTGTGATGCAGAAGCTTGGCCCTCACACTTGGGCCTAAATGGGTCTCAAAGTTGATGGGTCTTGGTTGCCCATTTTCCTAATTCCTCTTCACTTATTTTGGGCCCAATTAATCAAGTGGGTTTTGATGTACTTGGGCCCTATTATTCATCTTGGGCTATAAGTATTGGCCATTTACGATGGTAAAACATGTGCTAAAGTTACACTCTTAACACGGACATTATTCATTATCGGACTTGGACACATTCGACGTCGGGCCTCGTCTCCGTTTAACTAGCAAATTTACGCTAAGCAAGTAGGTGACTCACCTACTAGCTTCCTAAGTCCTACAAGCACCTCACTTCTCTCACTTCATTTAAGGTCATGATCTCCTCAATTTGACTTAAAACTTATTTACACTCGACCTTCTTCATCATTAGACATACATATCACCCTTTAATTGGAGATTCAAGCACTTTTAAAATAGGCGCTAAAGCCATATCATGTTTCATTTGCATAGTACTAGTATTGTAAGATGTGAGGTGTTACACACCTTATATGAGTCATGCAATAATTCGGGCTCAACATGGAACTTTTTGGCAACAAAGGGGTAACAAAAGAAAGATCGACACCCAGATCAGTCAATGCATACACATCAAAGTCAAAGATTTTCAATGTACCGGTAACAACATCGGGGACCTCGTCAACCTCTTGCCTCCCATGCAAAGAATAAAACCTATTTTGCGTTGGGGCACCATCTTGTCGACTACCTCTCCCTAATGTAACAATATTAGCACCTTGTTGACGAACCTCCTTGCCCTTGTTGCGATTTTGAGGGAAATCCATCTTTTTGTGACCTATTTCCCCAAAACCATAGCATGCATTAGTATCTCTCAAGCATGGGCCCTTATGACCCTTTCCACAACTAGGACACACCTCATTAGGAACCACCACACCAACACCTTGGTTCTTTGGAAGTCATTGGCAAATCTCCAATTAGAAGCACGAGAAGACCCTTGTCCTTGGTGGAACCGGCCACCTTTTCGGCTTTGGAACTTTCCATCAAAAGGGGCCTCTTTGCATCATGGCCTCTTCTCTTCCTCAATTTCTCCTCTTCCATTTGTTCGATATAGGTCATCAAACATGATAAGTCCATGTCACTAATAAACATGGTGGACCGACACTCCTTACTAACCAAGTCGGAAACACCCATCACAAATTTGTTCATCCTAGATCTTGAGTCGGCCACCAAGTGTGGAGCATACTTTGATAGTTGGTGAAACATTAGGGCATACTCCATCATACTCATAGAACCTTGTCTCAAATTCATAACTTCCACCAACTTAGCTTCCCTAAGTTCAAGGGGGAAGAACCGATTAAGGAAAGCCACCTTGAACTCCTCCTAAAGTACCACATAGTTTACTCCCTTTTCCTCCTTCCATTGGTTGTACCATATTTGTGCCACCTATTTGAGTTGGTAGGCCGCCAACTCCACCTTATCCTCCGATCTCACACCTATGATAAACAAAATCTTGTAGTTCTTATGAATGAACTCTTGAGGATCCTCACTAACCTTTGACCCATGGAATTCCTAGGGATTCATTCACATGAAGTCTCTCACTTAAGAAGTCAGTGTAGGAGCATAAGGGGCTTAGGATCCTTGGTTGGCTTGGTTAGCCACCACTTGTGTAAGCAAAGTGAGAGCAACCCGAAGCTCTCCATTAGCCGGTTGCTCCTCGGGTTTGTGGTCTCTTCTCCCTTTCGTGTTAGGCATGATCTAGCATAGCAAAGGATAATTATTAGGGGAAAAACCTTAAGGCCTGTGCCACACCACATGGCTCATGTGGCCTATCATGGCACAGGCCTTGGCCACAAAGTGGACATTTTAGGCCCCAGGCCAGTCACATGGCGCTTGAGATGCCACACGCCCCATGTGCCTGCCAATACGGCATCACTGCATGGGAGGGCTCCGCGAAAACGAGCATAACTCGTTCATCCAAACTTGGAATAAGGTGAAACCAAGTGCGTTGGAAAGCTAACTCAAAGGGCTTTCATTTATCATGTCATGTGTCATCCAGTTCCATATGTGCTAAATGTTATGCTTGTTTAAAGTTGACCCCTGCATAAACCATCACCCAAAACTCATTTCATAGGGAAGTCTTGAACTCGTCAATATACTAGAAGTTTCCCATGACCCTCATACATTCCCTACCTAAACAAATGATGCTTGAATCATGGATACAAAAGAGCATGGAGTTATAGGGTGTCACACCTAAGTCACAGATCAAATAAAATTGCATCAAGTCTGTTCACATGGATGATTCATGATCCCAAAAAGCTTACAATATATATCAAGTTAACAAATGCATGACTTTATCATTATATCGAGTAACAACCATCTCATCTTTTAATTTTACATCAACTTAGCAATCCCATAATCTTTTTATAGTCGATAAGAAATTATGAATTATTCAATTAACTCACTACACAATATGGTAGTTAGATTTTTTTGTTCTTCTAAGCGTTGGTTTGGGAGATGGGAACCCACTCCGATTCCTAGCCCTTTCATTCCATCAATCTCCTTCTCAAAAAATTCACTTGAACTCCAAGTTTTGTTGGAATCTTACATATGAATTACAATTTAGGTTATGAACCTTCGCACTGAAATAAGATTTTGGCACTGAAAAATACAAATAGTATTTTTTTTAGTTTTGAAGAGATAGGAGAGAAATGGATAAAAAGTAAAGAGACAAATACAATTTTCCTCTCAATAGGATTATATTCGATTTGTAACACCCCCAAAACAATTTAAGCTAGTACCCAAGTAATTTCTCATATGTGTATTGGTATGAACCTGATGACTTCTAATTTTATATATGTTTTTGAATCAATTACTAAGTATTTGGAGTAAACTAGATGGGGTATTGAGTCATAAGAGATATCAAGCAACAAGCTAAGGTTAAAGCATTTCTATCCACTAAGTTCTCAGTGTTCATATAAGGTTCAACTTTAAACAACCATATCTCTCAATATATAATAAGTTAGATGAACCATTACATATAAAATTAAACATCTATGAATTTTCTTTCCAACACCGCCAAGTTTGCATCAATCATAGTTTAAATAAATGATTATGACTGATTTACTAGAGATGCCATAGCTTGGAAATAACTCCATGATAGCTCTCCAAAACGGAGTGAACATGAACCTCAGTATCCACTTGAATATAGTATCATCTTCTATTCTTGATAATTTACTTTTCTAGTGGTATTTTTTAATCTCACAATCTTTAAAAAGCCATCTAAATATCCTTAAATATGTTAAAAAAAATCCTATTTTTCATAATTGACATCCTCTCATTCACTCCTAAACTTGCACATTCAAGAAGTTTTTCAAGAAACACCAAGCTAGGATTCTCTTTCATGGTTCTTCATCAAGGAAAGTTCTTCTCCGTAGAATTCAAGCTTTCCTACCTAAATTTCTTCATTCATGAATTGCAAATGGAAGTATTAAATCTTAACCATAGAGTTTTTGAAAAATGAATACAAGAATTTTGAAAAAGGGTTTTATGAATGTTCTTCTCAAGTTATGATTCTTCATAAAGTTTTTGGAGTGTTTAAGATATGAACGACTATCATAGGAAAAGTTTTTCCTCATGCCGTTCATTCATAATTTCAGTTAATAAAATCGAAACTAGGATTTTGTCCTCTAAAGTATATGATTTTTGAATTAGTTATATTTTTCTATTGTTAATTTTTGATTTTATTATTAAAAATATGGTACTTCATATAGCTAATGATTTTCGTTATGGTTCATGCTTTTATATCACATGGACCCCGTTTTAGTCAAAGTTATTTGAAAATCTTATCATAGTATTTTTTACGCATTATTTTCATGAATGAAGTAAGTTCAAGAATTTCAAGAATAGTTTCAAGAAAGCATATTTT
Organism: Solanum medicagineum; assembly: GCA_026153255.1. NCBI lineage: Eukaryota > Viridiplantae > Streptophyta > Magnoliopsida > Solanales > Solanaceae > Solanum > Solanum medicagineum. The sequence goes on along the minus strand of JAPFFP010031548.1, from coordinate 1,886 downwards.
TTTAAGTGCATTATTTTAAAAGAGTCTGTAAAAAGTATATTTTGCATTATTATGCATGAATTTAAGAGACTAAACAAAGTCAAGTATTTTGAAATGTTATTTGAGAAGAGTTTAAAGGGGGCTTGAATGGTTCCAATCTCATTACTTTGTATTGAGAAAAGAGGTACAATTCTTGAGAAGAGCATAGTAACTAGAGTTCAACATAAACAAGTATTAAATAACTAGAGTAGCCTAGATAGTGTCCTAGGATTTGAGGACTCACCAAACCTTATCAAGTATTAAAACTAGCCACGTGGAGGATGGTAGAGAGGTGCTTCGGTCCCTACATGGTAATATCATTAGGCAAAGAGTGTGCGTTAGTACGTTTGAATGTACTAAGTATGTAGGATGCAATGTAACAAGACATACACCAATTAGTCAAAATGCATAATCATAAGCAATGGAGGTATAATATTAATATGGCATGCATGATCAATGCTTGAAGTAAAACATGCTTGTAAATTATGTGACTTGCATAGTATGTATCGCATGTGGGAACAGACCATAATCAATATAGACCAAGCGAATTACATGTTTCCAACTTACACGGGTCTGCATCCTTGGCATAATGCGGACCCAACGCGCTGGCCATTTCGTACTGCTCTGCGCCCCTGGCGCGTTGCGGCTAGGGCACTGACAGATACATGATAACAAAAATTAGCGAAAATTATTTTTTGCTAGGGTCCCACTCAGTTTTGCCCCGCAATCGAGAATATGAAGTTGTATTTTCGATATCACGCATGGATTTTGAGATATATAGAAATTATGATTATGGGCATTTCCGAAGAATTTGGGGCGTTCCAATATCTCCCCCTTGGGAACATTTGTCCTCGTATGTCAAAGAAATGTGCATAAGAGAAGTAATCATGAAGATTTTAGCCCGACATGAATGCAACCAATGCATTTAAATATCATTTTCAAAAAGTCTCAAAATGAGTGTCAAAATCACCATAAACTTATTACCATGAACATGAATGCATGCAAAATGACATAAGGGCTGAAACTTAATACTTGAAATCACATAGGGGAATTGAATTAGTACCTTCAACTTGAGTAGAGTGGAAGAGATATGGATATTGCTTTCTCATGTCCACCTCGGCTTCCCATGTGACACTTTCAACTTGTTGGTTCCTCCAAAGGACCTTGACGGAAGGTACATCTTTGTTTCAAAACCTCTTCACTTGCCTATCCAATTTTTCCACTATGACCTCCTCATAGGTCAAATTATCTTCTACAATACCCCACAACAACCAAAGGCACTATAACACTCGGGTTACCCACACACTTTCTCAACATGGACACATGGAAGACCGGATGAACCATCTTCATTCCCATAGGAAACTCCAACTTATATGAAACCTTACCCATGTGCCTCAAAACTATATAAGGACCCACAAACCTTGGGCTTAATTCCCTTTCTTACCAAAGCGGACCACACCCTTCATGGGTGAAACTTTTATGTAAACCCAATCACAAACCTTAAACTAAAGATTTCTTCTCCTCACATCGGAGTAGGACTTTTTTCTACTTTTGGTTGTTTGCAACCTCTCCATTATCAACCTCACCTTCTCCAAGGCTTCTATGACCAAATTTCGACCTCACAAAGCCATTTCTCCCATCTCACAAAGGTACCTTCCCCTAGTCTCTCTCCACTCTTATGTATTTGGAAGGAATAGAATAGGATGATTCATGAGCCTCTTTCACAATCAACTTGTAACACCCCACACCTTACAATACTAGTACAATTCAAGGGAAACATGACATGAAAGAGGCAATTTGACGCCAAATTTTAAAAGTGCTTGAATCTCGTGTTAATGGGCTATATGTGCGTCTAACGGTTAAAGGGG
>JAPFFP010031508.1:0-15613 GCA_026153255.1 Solanum medicagineum | reverse complement strand
CGTACTTTAAACACCGTGGCCCCAACGGCCTAGTCATATGCATTTCCTTTTGGCTTGTTATCACTGTTTATCTGCTCTAGGCATGCTAAAGGTAAAAACCCCTTATAATATGTATAGAACGCATATAGTTACAAGTTTGTTCTCCCGAGCCTTATCGTCTCATATAGTGGTACCCCGATCTCAGATCAACCTCAGAAAATACTGAGGACGCCTACAACTAATCAAATAGGTCATCAATAACTGGAAGAAGATAATGGTTCTTCATCGTCACCTTATGCTGCTGCCGATAGTTAATACACATCCAGAGATTCCATCTTTCTTTGTCACAAACAAGATAGGAGTTCCCCAAGTAGAAACACTCAGCTATATGAATCCTAGATCTAGCAAACTCTAAAGCTATGAACTAAGCTCCTTAAGCTCTATAAGAGCCATCAACTATGGAGGAATAAATATGTCTTAGTGCTTAGCTCAATCTTTATCACAAAATCAATCTCCCGCTCAGGCGGAAACCTAAGAAAATCTATTGTAAACACATCAGGGAACTCACATATAACAAGAATGGACTCCACAAAAAATGTCTCAACTGTCACATCATGCACATGAGCTAAATAAGCTAATACCCTGTAGAAATCAATCTTTGAGCTTGGACATACGATATAATACCCGTCTGAACCCAACTCACAGACCCTTGCCAAACCACGAGAGACATCCCTAGTATCGCTAAGGTGTGAGTCTTTGCATAATAGCCTAACATATCATGATTTGGGGCCAACCAATCTATACCCAAAATAATATCAAATCCAACATGTCAAGCAATATTAAATCGACTCAAGTGTTGAAACCCTGTAGAGTAAGAATGCACCCTCTAAAAAACTGATCTTTCACAAGCGAATCTCAATAGAGGCTCGAGGGTCACACCTAGGTGGAAAACATAGTACATAGACACATAAAAAAATATGGAACCTGGATCAAATAAGATTGAAGCTAGTTGTTGGCACACATCAATCATACCTGTGATGGCTTCATCAGAAGCCTGGGCCTTGGCCCATGTTGGTGTAGCAAAAATATGGCTCTGACAGCCCTCACTTGAACATCACTGCCGCCCCCGACTCTAACGCCCTTGATAGGATCTCTAGAACCCTGTTAATAACCCTATTGGTCCTTGTACTGATCATCCCAGTGGCCATGATCCTAGCCCTTGCCCTTGCCCTTGCCACATAGTGTAGGAGCTAACTTGGTTGACTGCGGGGCAACAAGTGTTTCTCTGTGCTCTGGACAATCCTTGAGCTAATGATATGATGCCCCACATCCAAAACAACTAATATAGCCCTGTCTCTGTGTTTCCCCATTGCGGCCCTCTTAGAAGCCTGACTACCCGCAAAGGATGACCTAACTGGCGCTAAAGAACCTAAATCACTCTTCCTCTATCCGTGCCTGGTGGGATATGAGGAACCACCATTGTTGGCAGTACCTAAGCCTAGGTGGTCATCCTCAAAATCTTGTAGGGACGCCTAATATGGCCTACCGGTCTGACCCAGCTGCCCTCTTGTCAGAGGCCTATCTCTGGCGCTCGAAACCCTATTTGGGAGCCACTAAACTCTCCCTCACGTTTAGCCCGCTTTTCACTGCCCGCCTTAGGCTTTGTGACTAATTTTCTACTGGGAACGAGCATGATCAACAATGTCTAGGATATCCCGAAGTTACCAAAGCATGTGTGTCTATCCTTAGCTGAGGCCTTAACTCTCACACAAAATAGTGAATTCGCTCCTCTTTGGAAGGCAGAATAGCTATAGAATATTAAGAGAGCTCTTAAAACCTGGCCTCATACTAGGACACAGTCATTTGTCCTTGCTCAAGTCGTACAAACTAATCCCTCCGATGATCTCTGAAGCTCCTAGAACAAATCTAGTCATAAAAGCCTATGTGAACTCTTCCCAAGTCATCAGTGCATCCTCCACTAGCCTAGTGTCTCGACATGTCTGCCACCACTGCATGTCGATGCCATCAAGCTGATAAGTAGCAAATTCAACCCCTCGGGACTCTAGCAATCGCAAAGACTATAATCGCTCCATACAGGGTATCAGAAACTCCTGTACATCCACTCCCGCAGCTCCCAAAAACCTTGTCGGGGCCAGTTTAAAAAAGTATCCAAGTTGTCGCTGGACTTGAAACTGCACCGCTCCCTCCAGCTAAGCTAGGACCTTAAAAAGAATAGGCTCTGCTGGTGCTTAGACTAGAGGAGTTGGAACTAGCACCACACCTTGTTGTATGGCTCCAAGCACTGTGAGGCTCCGTCCAATGATCATCAACACCTCCACGGTAATTACAAAAATGATTAGGGAGTTGGTCCCTCTAGCTACGATGGAGCTAGAGCCTTTGGTACCTGCTCTTTAAGCTCAAGAGAGTGCTTCCTACTTGGGGCTGATGGTGCAGCCTTGTCCTGGCCCTGACCCTGGGCTCAAATAGGCCCCTTACTCATCATACCTATGAAGAACGAATGAAGTTAGATTCCCAAACATCAAGGGGATATTGTTAAAATGTAGAACAAAGTTAGCAACACAAGAACGATCCTAGAACATACCGTAGCCTCTTAGAGATAAGACATGGATGTCTCTGCACCCATCTATGGGACTCTAGTAGATTGAAGCTCTGTAGAGCTGAGACCAGTGAATCTTAATATTTAATACCAACTTGTCACGGCCCAGTCCCGGTCATGATGGTTCTGTCAGATCCCACCTACAGGCAAGCCAATTACCAAACTCCCAGGGCACCTTTCCTAGCTCTCTAGTCTAGCCAGACCAATAAAACAACAATACAAATAACCAAAACTTACAAGAACCCTAAATATCAGTTGTACAGAAGTAATATAAATGAAAAGGAGATGCGGATATAAATATAATCAAAAACATAGTATAATACAATATATAATCCGAGAGTGCTCCCTGACATAAATGCACTCATAGTAATAATAATTTAGCAAAAATATTAAAGACTCGGTGTGAGAAATCAAAACCCCATACTAGTTACACAGCCCAACATGGGAATTTTAGTCACACATGCTAGAAATTAAAATTGTGATACCAATATATGCAGCTGAGTACATAGATTACAAGGATTAGAAGAGCAAAGTTGATTTTAGAAAGCTAATCTCTACAAGTTTTCTGCCTCCAGAAGCTTGAAACCCTCTCTCTTGTACTTTTTGAGCAGGAAGCTTCTAAGTACCCTAAGCTCACTCTCTCTATATATATGTGGAATTCTAAAGAGAACAATTTGTGCAATGTCTTTTTCCATAATTTCTTAAGTAGCCCATGCAAAATCATTGAATTTTCTACATTAAATTACAACACCGATGGTTAAGGGTACTATCGCCGAGCACTTTGGTGATGCACAAAATGTGCACTTGACATCTTTTATATATAGTCCTTTGTAACCATTTGTCTCTACAATATTGGGCAATGATTCTCTTCTACACAGAACATATTCATTGATATGCCAAATTCCCTTCTACATAGCCTTTCTGTCATGATCTTTGGATCTTGAGTTCAATAAAATTAGGCGTCCTTCATGGCAAGTAGGTGATATGCCAACATGATTTTGTGATGTCGATTCATACTGCCCTTTTGGTATGAACTTGAGATGTGGTTGCTGAATTGATATGCAGTCTCACTGAGCAGTTGGCAATGCATCAACAATATCGGTGATGCCATTTTTTTCATCCCTTTTTGGCCCTTTTGCTTCTTTTCCAAGTCTTGTTGAGTGTTGTCCTCTTGTGCACTTATATCCCCATTCCTAGCACCACACATACATATTAGTTAGTATTTGTAACAAAATAACACATTGAGGACAATATTTCTATGCATTTTAAGCCCAAAATGAGTCCAAAATATAGACTCATCAACACCCCCACACTTAAACCTTTGCTTGCCCCCAAGCAAATCAAAGAGTAATCAATCTAATTTCGGAGCTTAGAAATAGGTCCATAAGGAGAAACACATACAACTCCACCTTTTTTATCCATCCTTGGTCTTCTACAATCCACTCAGGTGATTTTAAAGCCTCAAGACATGAGTAAGGAGTAATCAACACATGGATACACTCATAATCGTTCATATAAATGTTGTCACTACCTAAAATCATCACCATTTTCCCTCCTACCAAAGAAGATCCTATGCACATAAGTATACATAACTGTCAAAGAATCTCTTCGACTCTTACTCTCCTAATTAAGAAATAGCATGTAAGCTTCAACCTATAGGCTTGCCCTTATTCTCAATTGGAATTCATTTGGTTTCATTGTAGACTAGGATCTCAAAGGATTTGTGTAGGTTGTAATGTAGGGTTAAGGTTGGGTAGGATAACATATGGGTTTTGTGACTCATCCCTCCTTGAACTCTACATATTCTTTTCATGCTCATGGATTCCTTGTTTTCCTCAATCCTTTTTCTCTCTTATTGATGCCTCTTTTGATTTTAATCTTTCATCCTAAGTGTCTCTCTTTTTGCACTTTCTTTCAAAATTTTGGAGGGGTCCTCTTTTTCAAGTACATCTTTTTAGCTCTACATTTTTAGATTTTGTTTTCAAAAATTTGTTTTTAATCATTTTTAGGACACCTCACCTTTCTTTCGTTTCCTTTTTATTTCCTCAACTCTTGCATGGGATATAACCCTTCATTGACCAGTACCCCCATCTTGTCATTTGGCCATCACTTTGCTCTTTTTAAGCTCAAGGAGGGATTGGCAATGAACAACAAAAATTTGTCTTTCACAAAGTTACATGTAGGCTATATGGTTACCAAGGAAAGGGTTAAGGATCAAAAAGGTTTCACTAAGGAATTAATTCGGTCATGACCCAAGCCTAGGGCCTAGACGTGACATGGCGAATGGGGAACCCGAAGGAACCCCAAACAAACCTCTTACCATATCATCACACATCCTTGGTCAGGGAAGAATATAAAAGACATTAAGAGTAAGAATAGGGGCAAAGGGCTAAGGGAAAAAAGAACCTTATATAACATCATAATCAAGAGACAAGAGTAAAACTCATATCATAGATACATATTTTGACCAACAAACATCTCTAATACATAGAAAAGAGCTGGGGCCAAAACAAAGAAACCAGCCTCACCCTCATAGTCAAAATAGAAAATAGAGAAGTGTGTCTTAATACATAATAAGAGAAACATAGACTAATGTCCCCGAAATGGAGTACTCACCAACTAGCTTGAGTAGTACCAAACTAGCCACGTGGAGGAGGAGGATGATCAACTTGGGCATCGGTTCCTACATGGTGATATCATGTAGGCAAGAGTATGCATTAGTACATTTGAATGCACTAAGTATATAGTATGCAATGCAAACAAGGGATAAACACTATAATCAACATGCATATCAATAGGCAATAGGCATAATAGAACAATATGACATGTATGATCGATGCATAAGAGAAACATGCTCAAGTAACTCATGCTCATATAGGATATCATATGTGTAGAAGAGACCAAGCTAGATTTCCAAAGTACAAACCCGTTGGTAGGTTAGTGATTATGTCACCCATCACCCTGGTGTATGAGGTACAAACCCCTAATCTAGGTTAGTGATAATTGCACCTATCACCCTGGTGTGTGAGGTACAAACTCCTCATCTAGGTTAGTGGCAATCTCACCTGCCACCCTAGTGTTTTAGATAATGGCCCCTCAACTAGGTTATCCAAGCTCTTAGTCCCCCCGAACCGAGCATGGTCTAATGCAACACTTGATATAGATTATATCATATGCATAAGCTCATTGCATCATCATAACATCATTCATATCATACCTCATGCTTTGTACATTCAATTCCTCAAGAAACCACATCCGGACACTTTATCGAACACTTAGAGGGTGTGTAATACTAGTATAAAATCATGAAATATAGAGATAAGATCATGCAATTAAAACCATTGTAAAATAATCAATCAACACCTTGCAACACCCTCAAGTAATATATATTTAACCCCTCACCAAATCTTACATTAGATCAAAGATTTATAGCTCAAAAAACATAGCAAAACAGTCACAACTTTACACAGCTTTAACATAGTCCATAGACATGTTCATAGTAGTAAAATCATTAGTAAAATCAACTTTAAATTATGAAAATTGAGTAAAAAGGAGATTAGGGCACAATGGGTGGAAGGATCCAATGGCTAAAACATATATACCTTAGCTTTGAGGAAGCTTTTGATGAAGTTTGGAAATGGAGGCTTGAAGCTTGAAAGAAATCCTTAATTCCGGATAAGGGTTTTGAGACTTGAATTTGGAATTGAAAAATATGTCTAAGTGTTTGAGAGGATATTGGAGAATGTTTAGGATGATATGTTGGTGAAATATGGCTATGTATAGGTAAAACCACGTTTGGGAACATTTAGGCCCAAGACCCAAAAGCCTTGGACCGAGATAAAAATCACTGGCAACAAAATAAACAGGTTTGCGTCTTGTCCGTGATGCAAACCTATCAAGGAGGCCGAATTAATACATGTTCATGACAGTTGTACATCGCGGCACTATTGCGGAATGATTCTGGATAAGAAAATTTTTGAAAAATGAAATTGCTAGTCATTTATTCTTAATCGGCGTTAGACACTTTTCCACCTAATTTCGACCCCCCTAAAGAAGAAATGAAGTCAGATTTTTAATATCACACACGGATTTTGAGATATATGGAATTTAAAATTTAAGGCATTCCGAGGCACATTTTTGGGCACTTTTTGGGGTCGTTTCAATATCTCCCCCTTTGAAACATTCGTCCCCAAATGTAGAAGAGACATACAAGACAAGAGTAATCATGAAAATATGAGCCCCAACAAGAATGCAACATTACATTTAAACACCAATTTCAAAACCTCAACATAAGTGTAAAATCATCATAAATTTGTCAACTTAAACATGAATACATATGAATGACATAAGGGCTAAAACATAAGACTTGAAATCACATAGGGGACTTAGGATTAGTACCTTAGGCTTGAGTGGAGTGGAAGAGATAAGGATACAGCTTTTGCATGTCCACTTCGGCCTCCCAAGTAGCACTGTCTATTTGTTGGTTCCTCCAATGGATCTTAACAGATGTCACCTCCTTCTTCCTATATCTCTTCACTTACCTATCCAAAATTTGAACTGGAGCCTCCTCATAAGTCATGTTATCCTCAACAACACCCACAACATCAATAGGCACAATAGCATTAGGATCACCAACACATTTTCTCAACATAGAGATATCGAACACCGGATGAACCAAATTCATTTCACTAGGCAACTTCAACTCATAAGCTACCTTGACAACCCTCTTTATCACCTTATAAGTACCAACATATCCTGGACTCAACTTCCCTTTTTACCAAAAGGACCACACTATTCATTGTAGAAACTTTCAAACAAACCCAATTACCCACTTTGAATTCAAGGTCTCTTCTTCTCACATCGGCATAGGATTTTTGACGACTTTGGGTTGTTTTCAACCTTTCCCTAATCATCATAACCTTCTTAAGAGCCTCGATAACCAGATCCAGTCCCAATAAAGCCACCTCTCCAACCCCAAACCAACCAACCGATGATCTACAACGTCTCCCAAAAAGAGCCCCAAAATGAGCCATACCGATGCTAGAGTGATAGCTATTATTTTATTCAAATTCAATCAAAGGAAGATGGTCATCCCAACTACTCTTCAGCTCCAACACAAGCCCTAAGCATATACTTAGGTGTTTGAATGGTTCTTTTGGCTTGGCCATCCTTTTGAGGGTGAAGGGTCGTAATAAGGTGAACTTTTATACAAAGACCCCTTTGAAAGGACCTCCAAAAGTGTGAAGTGAATTGTGCACCATGATCCGATATGATGGACAGAAGAACCCCATGTAACATCACTAACTCATGGATGTACAACCTTTCATGCTCTTCAGCCCCATATGTGGTCTTAACCCGTAGAAAGTGAGCTGATTTCGTCATCCTATCAACCACAGCCCAAATGTAATTAAAACCTATTCTAGTATTGGGAAACCCAACCAAAAAATCCATATTTATCACCTCCCACTTCCAAGTAGGAATCTATGTATTGGGTTAGGCCGCTCGACCTTTGATGTTCGGCTTTGACTTGTTGACAACTATGGCAACTGGAAAGAAATTTGGCAACGTCCCTCTTCATGCCTCCCCACCAATACACATCCCTCAAATCTCTATACATTTTTGTGGAATTGAGGTGGATAGAATAAGAAGAATTATGGCCTTATCAAGGATTTTCTCCCTCAACCATCAAAACAAGGCATACACAACCTACCTTGGTATCTGAGGGCACCATCTCCCCCTTAGGAGAAAACCTCTACTTTGCCTCGTTTCATCGAGGCCTTCAATTCAAGCAAGGAGGAGTAAAGATCTTATTTTGCTACCACCTCATCAACCAATGAATACTTAGACCCATCAACAATAACAACACCATCATCACCAACCTCTTCCAACCTAACCCCCAATCTAGCCAATTATGCACCTCCCTAGCCATTTCCTTATCACCACCATCAACATAGGCTAGGCTACCCATAGACACCCTACTCAAAGCGTCCCCCACCATATTTACCTTACCCTGATGATAGTGCACACTCATATCATAGTCTTTAAGAAGTTCTATCCATCTCATTTAAGTTGAGATCCTTTGAGTGAAGACATATTGGAGGCTCTTATAATCGGTAAACACATCCATATGCACCCCATACAAGTAGTGATGCCAAATCTTTTATGCAAACACAAAGGCGGCTAAATCTAGATCATAGATGGGGTAGTTCCTTTCATGTACCTTGAGTTGTCTAGAACCATAAGCTATGACCTATCCATTTTGCATCAACACACAACCCAAACCAACCCGGGAAGCATCACAATATACCATAAATCCCTCAAGCACATCCGGTAGTGACAATATAGGAGAGGACACAAGCTTGTATTTCAATGTTTGGAAGCTCCTCCCACAGTCATCAGTCCACAAACTTAACCTTCTTTTGAGTCAATTTTTCATGGGGAGCAATGGAGGAGAACCCATTCACAAACCTTCTATAATACCCCGGTAGGCCTAAGAAGCTCCTAATATCCGACAATGTCAATGGTCTAGGCCAATTTCTAATAACATTAGTTTTCTAAGATCCACTTTTATACCATCTCCCGATACCACATGACCCATGAATGCAACCTCCTTCAATAAAAATCTACACTTGTTATTTTTGGCATACAGTTTCTCCTCCCTCAATCTTTGCAACACAACCCTCAAATATCCCATATACTCCTACCTACTATGTGAATAGACCAATATATCATCAATGAAGACCACAACAAAGGAATCAAGGTAGGGTTTTTAGACCCTATTCATTAGGTCTATGAAGATGGTTGGTGCATTGGTCAACCCAAATGACATCACGACAAACTCATAATGCCATATCTAGTCCAGAAAGCCATCTTGTTAATGTCACATTCCCTCACCCTCACTTGATGATACGTGGACCGAAGATCAATCTTGGAGAAATAGCTAGCCCCATGCAATTAGTCAAACAAGTCATCCATCCTTCGAAGAGGATACCTATTCTTGATGATGACCCTATAGAGTTGTCGGTAGTCAAGGCACATTCTAAATGGCCCATCCTTCTTATTCATAAACAACCCGGAGAACTCCAAGGTGATTGGCTAGGTCTAATAAATCCCTTCTTCAACAAATCTGCTAATTGTTCCTTTAACTCCTTCAACTCCATCGAGGCCATACGATAAGGGGAAATGGAGCAAGGTTGAGTATCGGGGAGGAGGTCTATACCAAAATCTATTTCCCTTCTAGAAGGAACATCGGGAAGGTCATTAGGAAAGACATCTAGAAACTCCTTTACAATTGGAATAGACTCTATGGAAGGGACTTTCGACTCCACATCTTTGACCCTCAGTAAATGGTAAAGACACCCCTTAGAGATTAACTTACAGGCGTTTATGCAAGAAATAAATCTACCCTTGACCACCACATCTTGACTTTCCTACTCAAGGACGGGTCATTTAGGAATTTAAACTTCACCTACGGGTTCTACAATCAATAAAAGCATAGTAGACATACAACCAATCTATCCCAAGAATGACATCAAAATCTACCATGTCTAATTCAACAAGATCACAAGGAGACAACTTATTCAAAATGCAAATAGGGCAACTTCTATAAACTTTCATAGCAACAATAGAGGCACCAATAGAAGTAGACACTTCATATGACTCATGCAACAATTCGGGCTCAACAAGGAACTTTTTAGCACCAAAAGGTGGGTAACAAAGGAAAGAGTGGCACTTGGATCAATCAAAGCATATACATCAAAGTCAAAGATTTTCAACATACCGATAACAACATCGGGAACCTCACTAACCCCTTGCCTCTCATGTAGAGTATAAAATCGATTGTGCCTTGGGCACCACCTTGAGGACCACCTCTATCCAATGGAACCGCATTTGCACCCCAGCCCTTGCCACGATTTCTTGGACAATCTATCTTCTTGTGAACAAGATCCCCACATTCATAGCATGCATTAAAACCCTTCAAACATGGGCCCCTATGACCCTCTCCACATGTAGGACACACATCAATAGGAGCTACTCCATCAACACCTTGAGGCCTAGGGAAGTCATTGGCAAACCCCCTATTAGTAGCATGAGAAGACCCTTGGCCTTGATAGAACCGGCCACCCCTTCGGAACTAACCCCCATGACGGGCCCTCTTGCCCTTATGCCCCCTTCTCTTCCTCAACTTTTCCTCCTCCATTTGCTCGGGATATGTCATCAAACGAGACAAGTCCATGTTACTAATTAGCATGGCAGAACGACATTCTTCACTCACCAAGTCAAAGACCCCATTACAAACTTATTAATCCTAGATCTAGGATCGGCCACCAAATGAGGAGCACACTTTGAAAGTTGATTAAACTTGAGGGCATACTCCGTGACACTCATAGCACCTTGTTTTAAGCTCATAAGATCCTCCAACTTAGCTTCCCTAAGCTCAACAGGGAAAAACCGAGTAAGGAAAGCCAATTTGAACTCCTCCCAAAGCACCATATTACCAATTTCCTTCTCACCCTTCCATTGATCATAGCATATTTGGGTTAACCTTTTGAGTTGGTGCGTCGCCAACTCCGCCTTTTCAATTAGCCCAACACCCATGATATTCATGATCTTGTAGACCTCATCAATGAAATCTTATGGATCTTCATCCACCTTTGACTCATAGAACACCGGATGATTCACCCTCATGATGTCCCTTACCCTAGCTCTCGGGGTAGTAGCAGAGGGGCTTGGGACCCTTGATTTACTTGGTTGGCGACAACTTGGGCAAGCATAGTGAGAGCATCTTGGAGCTCACCATTGGTAGGTTGCTCCTCCAAATTTTGGTCCCTTCTTCCTCTAGAGTTTGGCATGATCTAGCATAGTAAAGAATAATCGTTAGGAGAAAAACATACCATGACTCCATAGCATGACATAGAACATGAAGAAGGAGAATATTTCCAAAAACGCCTCATAGCATTCTACTCATAGTCATGGTGCGTTTCAGAACCATGAATAGGACTCCAATCGACGAGGTGTGTTGGAGTCCAAGATGTATCAATCTACTGCTATGATACCAACTTTGTCACGGCCCAAGCCTAGGGCCTACACGTGACACAGCGAATGGGGAACCCAAAACAAGCCTCTTAACTTATTATTACACATCCTTGGTCGCGGAAGCATATAAAAGACATAAAGAGTAAGAATAGGGACCAAGGGCTAAGGGCAAAAAAAGCATGCATAACATCATAATCAAGAGACAAGAGTCAAACTCATATCATAGATACATAATATGTCCAACAAACATTTCTAATACATAGATAAGAGAGGAGACCAAGACAAAGCAACCGGGCTCACCCTAATAGTAAAAATAGAAAATAGAGAAGAGTGTCTCAATACATAATTAGAGAAACATAGACTTAGGTCCCTGAAGTGGAGGACTCACATACTAGCTAGAGTAGTATCGAGCTAGCCACGTAGAGGAGGAGGGTGATCAACTTGGCTACCAGTTCCTGCATGGTGATATCATGTAACAAGAGTATGCATTAGTACTTTTAAATGTACTAAGTATGTAGAATGCAATGCAACCAGGGATAAGCACCATAATCAAAATGCATATCAATAGGAAATGGGCATAATATAACAATATGAAGTGTATGATCGATGCTCAAGTGAAACATGCTCAAGTAACTCATGCTCATATAGGATTTCACATCTGCAGAAGAGACCAAGCTAGATTTCCAAAGTATAAACCCCTTGGTAGGTTAGTGATGATATCACCCAGCACCCTGGTGTGTGAGGTACAAAACACTCATCTAGGTTAGTGGAAATCTCACGTACTACCCTGGTGTTTTGAGATACTAACCCCTCAACTAGGTTATCCGGTCTATTAGTCCCCCCTGACTGGGCATGGTCTAATTATCCGGTCTCTTAGCCCCCCTGGACCTCGCATGGTTAATGCAACACTTTATATAGATTATATCATATGCATAAGCTTATTTCATCATCATAACATCATTCATATCATACCTCATGCTTTGGACAATTCCTCAAGAAACCACATCCGGACATTTTATCGAACATCTAGAGGGTGTGTAATGCTGGTATAAAATCATAAAATATAGAGATGAAATCATGCAAGAAAAATAATGAAATGAGATGACAGACCCTTATACTTATCTTCATTTGTCAGTTAAACCCTTCTACTTATCACTTTATCAATTGAACTCTTAAACTTATCTGAACACAATATTTTAAACCCATCTGACCTTTCACTAAACTTATGCGGCATTAATATTGTTGAGTTGGAAAAATACGTGATTTAATGTGTTGGGAAAGCAAGTAGACACAGTATTTACATTAGAAAATATTTTTTAAAAATTAATAATCAATATTTAAAGAAATAAAAAAATTATTGTTTCCTCAACCATCCCTCCCCATCCCTTGCCCTAGCCCTCTCTCCTCTGCCATTCCTCTCTTCTTCTTCTTGGAACTTCATTCACCATACCCATTCTTCTCATTCTCCTTTTCTTGTTCAAAACACACTTCTCTTTTGCTGCAAATCGCCCCGCACCCCCACCCTCACTCTAATCACTTTATTTCGCCCCTACTCCTAATACTTATAAGTTTTCAATTTCTTTGTCTAAGAATATTGAAATTATTATTTGTTTTAGTTGACTTCAAAGAAAAGATATAGGTATGTGTTTCATGGAGGATGATTGATGAATATTGAAAAGTTAAAAACTCCATTGATAAAGTTTGAGAAAGCTTGAAGAATAATAAATGGGTTTTGGAAATTTGTGAAATTAATTCTAAATTGTGATTGAGGCTTGTTAGTTTGTGTTGGTGAATTATAGTAAAATTTTCAAGCTAAATAGGGAAGAATTTCATCTATATGAGATGAATTGGGTGCTCATTTTGTGAGAAAATATGAAAATATTTGAGAAAGCTTGAAGAACAATAAATGGGTTTTAAGAATTTGTGAAATTAATTCAAAATTGTGATTGAGGCTTGTTGGTTTGTGTTGGTTAATTTGTAGTAGAGTTTTCAAGTTAAATATGAAGGAATTTCATCTATGTAAGATGAATTTGGTACTCTTTGTGCGAGCAAATGTGAAGAACATGCTTTGAAAATTTTCAGAAATTGTAAAAGTGCTCTAATTATTCTTTTTTTTTTATTTTTTAACATGTAATTTCATATGTGGCATTAAAAAATGACATGGAATTTTACGTGTACTCGATTGTATAACAGACATATTAATTAGGTGAGAAAAAGGGTTTAAAATATTTAGTTTAGATGGGTTTAAGGGTTCAGTCGACAAAGTAATAAGTAGGAGGGTTTAAGTGATAAACGGAGTCAAGTATAAGGGTCTATCAGATCATTCCGTCCAAGAAAAACCATTGTAAAAACATCAATCAATACCTTGAAATACCCTCAATCAATATACATCAAAAAACCTTATCAAATCTTACATTAGATCCAGGATTTATAGCTCAAAACATAAAAAACAGCCACAACTTTACACAACTTTAATATAGTTCATAAACATGTTCGTACTAGTAAACCCATTAGTAAAATCAACTTTAAATCATGAAAATTGATTAAAAAGGAGATTAGGGCACCATAGGTGGAAGGACCTAATGGCTAAAACCTACATACCTTAGCTTTGAGGAAGCTATTGATGAAGTTTGAAAATGGAGGCTTGAAGCTTGAAGGAAATCCTTAATTCTGAATGAGGGTTTTAAGACTTGAATTTGGGAGTGAAAAATATGGTTAAGTATTTTAGAGGATATTGGGGAAAGTTTAGGATGATATGAGGGTAAAATATTGCTAAGTATAGGTAAAAACATGTTTGGGAACACTTAGGCCCAAGACCAAAAAGCCTTGGATCGAGATAAGAATCATTGGAAACAAAATACACAGGTCCGCGTGTGGTCCACGACTAAGACCTATCGCAGAGGAAGAATTAATACATTTGTAACACCCCACACCTTACAATACTAGTACAATGCAAATGAAACATGACATGATTTGGACCAATTGACGCTAAATTTTAAAAGTGCTTGAATCTCGTGTAAATGGGCTATATGTATGTCTAACGCTTAAGGGGATCGAGGGTATGCATGTTTTGCGTTGAATTAAGAAAATTACGGCCTTAAATGAAGTAAGATAATTGAGGTGCTTGTACGACTTAGTAAGAAAGTAGGTGAGTCACCTGCTTGCTTAGCTTAAGTTGGTTAGTTAAACGGAGACGAGGCTCAACGTCGAATTTGCCTAAGTTTGATTACGAATAAAGTCCGTATTAAGAGTGTAACTTTGGCCCATGTTTTATAATCATAAATGGGCTATATGATCATCCAAATGAGAATATTAAAAAGGGCCCAAAGACAATGCAAAAGACTTAACAAATTGGGCCCAAACTAAGTGAACAAGAAAGCTGAAAATTGGGCAGCCCAGGTCTATCAAGTTGGTGCTCCAAAAAGGCCCAACTTTGAGGGGCATGCTTGTGGGTAAGCTACTTTATATTGTCTGGTATATGTTGTTCAATAAGTCAAGAGAAGTTCGGCCAAAGACCTCTTTATAAAGGGCCCCAAAGCAGCTCACAATCCATTCTCAACTTCCACAAAAAAAAAAACAGAATCGGTTCTAAGGTTCTCTCAATGTTCCTTCACCTTATAAAGCAGCTAAACAACTTTCCTACGGTTCTTATACAAGCCCTATACCTTGAATATAATTGTAAGTAAGTTTATATATGTGTTTACTATGGTTGTATCATGAAAAACAAGAGATAGATGCTAACTACACTTGCTGAAATTTGTTGGACAGATTCTGTGCAGAAAATTGTTGCACCTTTTGCTTTTGTTTTGGTGATTTCTCTATAGTTTTTAAGTTGTATTATGAAGAGAACTTGATTTTCTTAACATGGGTTGAGTTGTAAACATCATCCTAAGGTTGCTACCCTGATTTTGGTTTCATTTAACAAGCGCGTCTTATTGTGTTATCTTAAGCATCGTGTTGATTGGAATTTGCGGACTGTTG
>JAPFFP010031497.1:0-15617 GCA_026153255.1 Solanum medicagineum | reverse complement strand
ATAGTTTCATAACTCAAAACATGCATAGTCATAATAGACAAACCAACTCATAGTGTAAGCTTAAAATAGGTGGACATTAGTGACTTTTTCAAAGTTATGTAATATTTTAAAATTGTGAAGATCTGTAACGATCTATCCCCTATCGTTATGGAAAGGTCAATAAGAAAAGAAATTGGGCCAGAATAATTTTGAGTAGTACCTTAAAAGTTTTAATTCTAGTTCAGACTTAGATGAAATCTGAGTTAGGTGAGTTCTGGGGTAATCTAATAATTGACTAAGGGTTGATTTATAAATTTGATCTTTTGAATTGATATCCAAGATAATAAGAAACCTATACGTCTTTATGGAGTCAAATTCGGGCAAGTAGTACTCCCAAAATTAATCTTGGCACAAAAGTTTTATTTTTGAATATCTTGGTTAAAGAGTGTGTTGTGAATTTCAAATTAGGATACAAATCTAGAATTTCTAACATCGTGCAATCTGCAACGGTTGGATGGATCCCTCTATGACAGGATACGTGGCCGCCATAGTAGCACAATCGCGAGTTCTAAGTTAAAAAAGGTTCTAAAATTATTTTTACTTCTTCTACTTTGTTCTCGAGAGACCAGAAGCAACATAGGGCAGTTTTCCTTAAGTTTTTTCACCAATTTCATCAATAAAGGTAAGTTGATTATTCTTCAATTTAATTCCTACACCTTAAAATCTAGAGAAATTAATGATGAAAAAAAAATCCTAGTTAGAAGAGATGATCATAGAAGTGGCCAAAAATTATGACACATATCAATGCAAGAAATATTTATTAAAGTTCTTTAAGTATGCTTTGACACTGGTGGATGACCCTAGACTCGTATGACCAAGTTTGTTTAAGGTATTTTAAGTTTGTTGATGATTAAGGAGTGCAAAACTATCAAGTTGATCAAAAGATGGATATTTCATGATTGATGGCTTATCATAATAGATTGAGGAGAAATAATTTAAGGAGAGTGTCAGGGTGATAACAACGGCTTGTGATCATGCTCAAGATACACCTCTTTTTGAAGTAAAAGTGATCGTCAAAGTAATAAACCTAACCAAGGTTAGGGTCGAATCCCACAGAGAATACGAAACTTTTGCAACTTGGTTCACCAATAATCAATTCAAACATCAACTAACTCCATTCTCTAAAAAGGGAGGGAGTTGTAATGATCGATAAGAAATTAAACCAGACTAACTAAAATTGAAAGACAAACAATAATGGAGAGCAACTTGGGTATTGTATTATCTATGATTCACTAACTCAACATCCCTGGATATCACAATTCTCAACTAGAATATTGTATGTAGGACGGTAATTTAGGTTTTTCCAACCCTTTGGTCAAAGCTGAAGGTAAAATTTCACTATGGGACTTGGCTCATCTCCATAGTGTGTTCAACTAACCATTACCCATAGTCCCAGTTAATCTCCCTTTGATCGAGTTCGGTTGATTAGACGAGAACACATCATCGAATCCTGATAATCATTTTCTTTTCCTATTCATTACCACCTGGATCGGGAAGGTAACACTAGGCAGATTATAATATTGGCCACCACTAGAAAATATTTCGAAATGGACAGAAATGATTAATACATACAAATACCCATTTTAAGAATTGCAAATAATTCGGGTTTTCTAAGTTAGATTCTCATGGTTCCCACAATCTCAAGTTGTGGGTTTAGCTACTTATAACCTGGGCAAATAAAGAAACAACAAATAGAGAAAACATGGTTAATCACTTTCCAAAGAAGATTGAAGAACAAGAAAATCCAATATATATTGAGAATCACAAGATTGAAAGTTGAATTTAATCCACAAGTGAATCTCTTCTCCAAAATATAGTCTCCAAAGCTAAAACCCTAAGAATATTCTAATTTCTTCCGCTATACTCTCTTCTCAGTTGCTCTCTATGTACAAACATTGAAAATTTTGAAAAGTGCTTTAAATGACCTAATGTTTTTTGTTTATAGTCTATAGAAATAAGTCCCAAAATTAACAAGAAAAGCTGATCGACGTATGATACGAGTCACAGTTACGACTCGTAACTAGGGTCATGAGTAGTAATCAGGCTTTCATGGTCAGCCTCCTGCATCTAGACTACACTGCTATGAAACACCTTCACGATTCATAGTCTGATCTATGACTCGTATCGAATTCTCATAGTCCACATTTGCATCACTTAGTCCAAATCTGATCAACACTGGAAATCACTACGAAACTTTCCTTTACGATCAATAGATGGAACTATGACTTGTAACTAGGTTTCGTGTGGCTGAACTTCAATTTTGCTTCAACACTGGAATCCTCCGCGAGACTACCTCTACGACTCGTAACTTGAGATACGACTAGTAAGGGTCTCGTATGTCCTAAAAAATTAGCAAAACCTACAACTTTTCTTAAAATTTTGCCAACCTGCTTTTCCTGTAAAAATAAACACAAAAATACATAAAAATCATAAAAGTCGTATTTTGAGGAAAAAATAAACACAAAAATACATAAAAATCATAAAAGTCGCATTTTGAACACATAAAATCCTAAGTTTTAGGCATTAAATGTGTTGTATTTTGACAACACATCAGCTTGAACCAATAGTGGTAGCCATTTTAATCAAAGGTCTAGTACTGGTCGTTCTCAATTTTGCTAGGAGTCTTCAAGCGCAACTTCATATTTTACTAGTAACCCAGTGCCCAAATTTAATAAGGATAGGGTGCCTAACCCACTTGCGTCACCCATGATTTCAAATGGCTTGGACCAATCAGGAGCTATAATAATTGGTGCTGAGATAAATCTCCTTTTCAACTCTTCAAAGGCTTACTTGCATGCATCATCAAACATTAACTTGGCATCTTTCTCTAATAATTTGTATAATGGGTCTGAAATTTTAGAGAAGTCTTTTATGAACCTTCAATAGAATCTTACATGCCCAAGAAACTCCTCACACCCTTGAGATAGGGGTGGAAGCTTCTCAATCCCCTCAACTTTAGCGTTGTCGACCTCAGTGCCTTTGTTAGATATTCTATGACCCAACACAATACCCTCTTTAACCATGAAGTGGCACTGTTCCCAGTTTAACACCAGATGACTTTCCACACATCTTTGCAACACATCATGCAAGTGTGCTAAGCAATCCTCAAACGAGTTCCCAACCACGCTGAAATCATCCATGAAGACCTCAATAGTACTCTCCACCATATCTGAGAAAATGGACATCATGCATCTTTGAAATATCGCTGGAGCACTACAAGGTACCTTAAGGACATATAAAAGTGGTTTTCTCCTGATCCTCTGGAGCAATGATGATCTGATTATAGCCAAAATACCTATCAAGAAAATAGTACCACACTTTCACTTTTTCTGTAAGTCTATCAAGCATCTTGATTCATGAATAGCATAGGAAAGTGATCCTTCTTTGTTGAGGCATTGAGCTTTTTTTAATCCATACACACCCTTCATCCTGTGACTAGCCTCATAGGAATCAATCCGTGTTAGCATTAGGTACCACTATTATACTTTTTTTTTGGAACACCCTGTACCAGACTCACCCATTCACTGTCGACGATTGGGTAGATTACTCCAGCATCTAACTATTTAATGATTTCTTTGCAAACCACCTCTTACATAGGAGCATTCAGGCACCTCTGATGTTCAAGGTTTAGTTTGTAGTCTTTGACTAGCTGAATTTTGTGAGTACATATCCAAAGAGGGATACCAATAATATCTGCAATAGTCTACCCGATAGCCTTCTTAAATTGTTTGAGCACCATTACAAGTGTATTTGCTTGCTCATCATTCAAGTCTACAACTATGATGACCGGCAAAGTGTTGTTCTCTCCCAACAAAAAGTAGGGGGTCGTTTTGGTTTTGGATATTTTAAATATGATGGAAGTGCTTTCAATTCTAACAACGGTGGTACTTCTATAGAGTGGGTGGCCTCTCTCGATTCTGCAAATCTAGTTCCAACTTCGTTTGACATCTAGGGCCGAATGACACCCTTAGAGCATTTACTGTATCGTCATAACTTGGGATACCATCATTATTGAAGTTCATCAATATTGCCTCCAAAGTGTCAACACCCAATCGTAGCTCAAGTGGTACTTTTGACTCATTATCATCAATAGTCTGTATAACTAAAACCACTCTCAGATCACTGTCCTTCCTTGCTCGTTGACAAACATTAAACACAGCCTCTTCTTTATCAAATTTGAATATAACGATCCTTTCTCCATATCAACCAGAGTGCGACCAGTAGCTAAGAAAGACCTCCCTAAAATAATAGGAACTGCAAAATCAACCCCATAGTCAAGAATAACAAAATCTGCAGGAAATATACTTTTTTCAACTTTTACCAACACATCATAGAGTATTCCCGTAGGTTTCTTGATTGTTTTGTCTGCCATTAACAACCGCATCTTAGTAGGAGTAGGAGTTCCCAAATCGAGTTTCTTGAAGATCGCCAGAGGCATTAAATTGATTCTAGCACCCAAATCACAAAGTGCTCTTGCAAATTCAACCTCTCCTATAGTGCATGGTATAGTGAAAGCACTTAGATCTTCACGCTATGAAGCTAATGACTTAGTAGTGATAGCACTACAATGTTGGAGATCTCTATAAAGCTTTTGACTCATAGTCCACTTCTTAGTAACCAAGTCTTTCATATACCTTGCATACTCTAACATCCTCTCTAGAGCTTCAATCAAAGGGATGTTGATCGAGAATTTCTTGAGCATTGAGAGGAAGTGCTTGAGATTGCTCTCCTCCTCCCTCTTCTTGAGTCTTTAAGGGAAAGACGAAGGAGGCCTTGAGATGGACTTATACTTCTTTGGCTCTTCAACCACTTCACCTATCCCATCTTTTACACAACCTTTTTTTCGACAACACCTTTTTACACAACTCTCTTCTCACAAACAATTTCTATCTTAACCAGTATAAGAGGGTTGGTGGTACTCTTACCTTCCCTAGTCGTGATTACTATACAATGCCCATCATTTTTCGGGTTTTGAATCATGTTGCTTGGCAATATACCTTTTTGGCATTGATTCAATTGATTAGACATTGGCCGAATTGTTGCTCCAGTTGCTTGATGGCCACCGAATAAGACTCTATCTTTTGATTATACTTGAAATATCGGACTTCATTCCCTTTAAAGTCTCATATTGTGTTTCGGCCTTTTTCATCAATCGATCAATCATCTCTTCAATCCTTGAATTGCTAGCCCCAATATCACGATTAGGGTTGATATATATGGACCATTCCGAAAACCATCTCTTCTACCCCACTTGGCTTATGGAACCCTAATTCCTTTCAGAATAACCACTATGGTTATCTATATAAGCACTTTCTCTGTTGTGGTTTCGACCTTGGTTCCCAGAACCTTGACGCCAATAGTCCGAATCGGAACCTTGGGCATTGCTCTGAAAACTCACCGCTTGATCACTAACAAAACAAGCATCCTCATCATAATAATTCTCTTCATAATGGGCGTTCTAGGAGGTTGATGGACTACTGCATGCACTCTTTCTTGATTTCGCTTAACCACCAAATCCATACTCGTGCGGAGTTGAGAAAGTTGTTGCATGATCTCCTCATAGCTTGCACCGAACTAACATTTATGGCACATGAGCTCCTTGTAGAAGCTCTCTCTTTGCCCCCATGCGCGGTTGGTTTTGACCACCTGCTCTATTCTCTCAGCGATCCTAGTGAACGGTTGATCCAAGAACATGTCCCCCATTATAGTATCGACACAAGCTTGACTATTTTCATCGAGGGCACAATAGAAAATCTCTACCAAGGCATCATCAATAATTTTATGGTCTGGGATGCTTCTTAAACACTTCGTAAATCTCTCCCATATTGTACTAATTGAATTATGAGTAATTTTTCAAAATTGTTGATTTGGCCTTTTAATTTGAGCTTTTTTGACCTGGGGAAGTAGCTTTCCAAGAAGGCCTTATGTAAATCCGCCCAAGTGGTGATTGAGCTTTATGAGAGTTCCGTAGTCATACCGCTGCATTATTAGTAAAAGATAAAGGGAACATACGCAACCCAACAACATCCATGGAAAGATTTTACATCTCCATCACGTTCTTGCAAACAAAAACTACATTATGCAGATGGCTTTGAGGATCCTCAGAAGGCAAACCCGCAAACAAACAACGAGTCTGAAGCATTTGGAGTAATCTACTTGAAACTATGAACTTAGTGTTGGCCGGTAATGGTGGCAACACTATAGCTCCCGTTACATCCATGGCTATTAGGTTCAGTCTATATTGATTCCATCCATACTCATCCTAGGTTGTGGCCTATTCTCCAATGGTGGTGGATTGTCATCCCTATCATCAACATCATCATTCCGATTTATAGTTTAATTAACTGTGATATTAGCGTTCGCTTGAGACATTCTCCTTGTAACCCGTTGGATCTCTAAATCAATTATAGCTAAGGGAATGCCTTGACTCCTTGTATTGCGCATACAACATCTAGTATACCCCTGCAAAGAAACTAAACCAACAAGAACAAAAACAAAAATAAAATACAAGAGAACTAAGAAATTAACACTTGAAATGTACTACTAGTGAATCCAAATTAAAGTCTCGCCATATTCCTTGGCAACATCGCCATTTTTCTTTGATCATGCTCAAGACATACCTCTTTTTGAAGTAAAAGCGATCGTCAACGTAATAAACCTAACCAACATTATGGTCGAATCCCATAGGGAATACAAGACTTTTGTAACTTGGTTCACCAATAATCAATTCAAACATCAACTAACTCAATTCTCTAAAGGGGCGGGGGCGGCGGGGGGGGGGGGTTATAATGATTGATAAGAAATTAAATTAGACTAACTAAAATTGGAAGACAAACAATAATGGAGAGCAACTTAGGTATTGTGTTTCCCATGATCCACTAACTCAACTTCCTCGGATATCACAATTCTCAAATAGAATATTGCATGTAGGACAGTAATTTAGGTTCTTCCAACCCTTTGGTCAAAGGTGAAGATAGAATTTCACCATGAAACTTGGCCTATCTCCATAGTGTGCTCAACTAACCATTACCAATAGTCTCATTCAACCTCTCTTTGGTCGAGTTCAGTTGATTAGACCAGAACACATTATAGAATCCTGTTAATCATTCTCTTTTCCTAGTCATTACCACCTGGATCGGAAAGGTAACACCAGGCAAGTTCTAATATTAGTCACCACTAGAAAACATTCTAAATGAAGAGACATGATTAATACAAACAAATACACATTCTTAGAATTGCAAATAATCCGGACTTTTAAGTTAGATTCTCATGGTTCCCACAACCCCAAGTTATGGGTTTATCTACTCATAACTTGGGCAAATAAAGAAACAATGAATAGAGAAAACATGATTAATCACTTACCCAAGAAGATTGAAGAATAAAAAAATCCAATATGTATTGAGAATCACAAGATTGAAAGTTGAATTTAATCCACAAGTGAATCTTTTTTCTAAAATGTAGTCTCTAAAGCTAAAACCCTAAGAATATTCTACTTTTTTTTCCTCTATACTCTCTTCTCAATTGCTCTCTATGTACAATTACTAAAAATTTCAAAAACTGCTTTAAATGACCTAGTATTTTCTATTTATCGTACTTACAAACAAGTCCCTAAATTAATAAGAAAAACTGATCGACGCATGATACGAGTCACAGTTACGACTCGTTACTAGGGTCACGAGCCATAATCGAGCTTTCATATCAGCCTCCTGTATCTTGGACTTCACTGCTATGAAACACATTCACGATTTGTAGTCTGATCTACGACTCGCATTGACTTCTTGTAGTCCACATTTGCATCACCTGGTCCAAATCTGATCAACACTGGAAATCACTACGAAACTTTCCTTTACAACCTGTAGATGGAAGTATGACTCATAACTGGGTCTCGTGTGGGTGAATTTTAGTTTTGCTTCAATACTGGAATCCTCCACGAGATCACTTGTACGACTCGTAAGCTGAGATATGATTCGTAAAAGATCTCGTATGTCCTTAAAAATTACCAAAACCTGCAACTTTTCTGAAAATTGTGACAACCTGCTTTTTCAGTAAAAACAAACACAAAAACACATATAAACCATAAAAGTCGCATTGAGAACACACAAAATCCTAAGTTTTAGGCGTCAAATGTGCTGTATTTTGACAATACATCAGCTTGAACCAATGGTGGTAGCTATTTTTATCAAAGGTCTAGTACTGGTCGTTCTCAATTTTTCTAGGAGTCTTTAAGCCCAGCTTCATATTTTACTAGTAACCTAGTGCCCAAGTTCAACAAGGATAGGGTTCCTAACCCAAAGCATCAAGATGGTGCTTCAATTGGACACTCTTTCCCCAAATGTTAGAAGTATGGAAGAAGCCTTCCAAAAGACTACTTGTCCAGTTGTGGTGCATGTTTTAGGTGTTGTAAACCCATCCATAGATTGAGAGATTGCCCTTCACAAGTTCGTCAAGATGGAGATGCTTATCTCAGACTCAGCCTAGTGATTCTACAGGTCATCTATCTCATAGGGTACTTTTTCTAATTTTTGTGATGCCTTCTATTATTTTGATAAGATAAAGAGTCTTCTCCTAATGTAGTCATGAGTATGTTACGAGTCTTTTATTGTAATGTTTATGCCTTACTTGATCTAAATGCAAACTTATCTTTTGTGCCTCCTTATGTTTCTGTGAGATTTGGTGTAAATTCTGTTAGAGCTCTTTTCAGTTTCTACTCTTATTGGCGAGTCAATAGCCAAATGGGCAAACATAAATGGCTCAATTTTACTCCTTAAAACAATCACCTCAATAGATTTAGTAGAGTTGTACATGCTTGACTTTGGTATCATTCTTGGCATGAATTGGCTATGCTCATGTCATGATTTAGCTGATTGTCAAATCCAAGTAGCTAGATTTCAATTTTCTAATGCACCAATTATTGAATGGAATAGTAGTACTTTATAGCCTATATATTGATTTGTATTTTAGCACAAGGCCATAAAGATGATATATAAAGATTGCATCTATCATCTCATTTGGATAAAAAATTCTAATTTCGAAACCTTGATTCTTAAGTCAATTCTTATTGTGAATGAGTGCTTGGAAATGTTCCCTGATTATCTTCTCATTATTCCTCTCAAAAGAAAAAATGATTTTGGGATAGGTGTTTTCACCGGTTGTCGATCAATCTCTATTTCTCCTTACTATATGGCTCTAGCCAAGCTTAAAGAATTGAAGGATCAGTTGAAGGACCTCTTGGATAAGAGATTCATCAGACTAAGTATCTTTCGCTAGGATGCTCCCGTGTTGCATATTTTGAAAGAAGGATGGTTCTCGGCTTATGTGCATTGGCTGTCATCAATTGAACAAAGGTACAATCAAGAATAAGTATGTATTTCAAGAATTAATGACTTATTCAATTAGCTTTATGCCAGTAATTTCTTTGAGATTAACCTTAGATTGAGTTATTATCATCTTTGAGTGAGAGAGTATTATACCTCAAAGATGGCCTGTAGAACTCGATATGGTCATTATGAATTCTTGATTATGTCTTTTGGACAAACAAATGCACCTACAATCTTTATGATTTTAATAAACTCAGTATTTAAGTCTTATTTGGATGCGTTCATTATTATTTTCATTGATGATATTTTAATCGTCTTGCTGAATGAAAAACATGCAAAATATTTGAAAATTGTGTTGAAAATTTTAAAGGACCGTCAATTACTTGCTAGGTTTAATAAATATAAATCTTAGTTGAGATCCCTGATGTTTCTTGGCCGAACTGTCTCCAACAAATGTATAAGAGTTGATCCTCAAAAGACTAAGGCAGTGAAGCATTGTCTTAGACATCTTTCTCCTTCAAACAACATTAAGAGTTTCTTCGATTTAGTAGGTTATTATAGGCCATTCGCTAAGAGTTTTTTGCTATTGTCTCTCCTTTGTCTAGATTGACTCACAAGAAAGTTAAATTTGAGTAGTATAAATGTCATGACAAAAGCTTCTAAGAGCTGAAGATTTGAATCATAACAACCCCTGTTTTGACTCTATCTAAAGAATTTGATGATTTTATGGTGTATTGTGATAACTCGAGAATTAATCTTGATTGTGTTTTGACGTAACATGAAAAGATAATTGCTTATGATCTAGGAAAACTTAATAGGCATGAGACGAATTATTTGACTCACAATTTTAAACTAGTGATAGTGGCATTTGCTTAGAAGATTTAGAGACATTATATCTATGGAGTTCATGTGGATATATTCACTAACCATAAGAGTTTATAGAATGTATTCAAGAAAAATGAGTTGACTTCACCAACTAAGGTGGCTTGAGTTGCTAAAGAAATACAATATTAGTGTGTTATATCATCCTAGATAGGGCCAATATAGTGGCAGATACCTTTACTATATTGTCCATAGGAAGTATTGCTTATTTTAAGATTGAGAAATATAAGTTGTTCATGATGTTCATGGACTTGTACATCTAGAATTCGCTTGATGGATTCTGAGGATGGTAGTGTGATTTTCTAAAGTGGTTCAGAATCACCTCTTGTGAGTGATGTGAAAGCCAAGCAAAAATGATTCAATTTTGATTGATCTAAAGAAAATGGTTCTTGAAAATTTTGTTAAAGCTTTCTCCAAAGTGGTAGATGGTGTGCTTCGTTATCAAATTTGATTGTGTGTGTTAGATATAGATGATTTGAGGTAGCAAATTTTATGAAAAGCTAATAATTCTCGATATTCAATAATTGGAGACTACTAAGATGTATTATGATTTGATAGAAGTATACTGATGGAATGACATGAATAAGGATATAGCGAATTATGTGTCTAAGTGTCTAAATTGCTAACAAGTCAAGGTTAAATATAAACACTTGATAGTTTAGTTCAAGATATTGAGATTCCTAATAGAAAATAGGAAGAGTTAATAAACTTTATTATGAGTTTACCTCATATTAATCGCCAACGCAATTCTATTGGGATGATTATGGATCAAATAACTAGTTGGGATATTTTCTTCAAATTAAATTTTTTTATTTAACTGAGGACTATACTCACCTTTACATTTGTAGGATGATTAAGTTGCACGATGTTCAATTATCCATCATTTTTGATAGGGGTACTCAATTAACTTTTCACTTTTGAAAATCGCTTCAAAATTGGTACTCAAATCAAGCTTAGTACAACTTTTCATTTGCAGATCAATAATCAAAATCAAAGGTCTATTCTGATCTTGGAGGATATGATGAGGACTTGTGAAACTGACTTTAAGGATAATTGAGATGATCATTTGTCCTTGATTAAATTTGATTATAATAATAATTACTGTTCTTACGTTCAAATGAATCTGTTTGATGCTCGTTTTGGTAGGAGGTGTCCGATCTCCTATTAGGTTATTTGACATTGGTGAAGTTATTGGCCTAACTTATTTCATGAGGCCATGTAAAAATTTTGACCTAGTAAGAAAAAATTAAAGAATTTTCAAGATCGGCAAAAGTCTTATTTGGATGTAAGAAGAAGAGAGCTTGAGTTTGAAGATAATGAAAAGATCAACTTGAAAATTTCACCTATGAAGGATGTGATACATTTTGGTAAGAAAGAGAATCTTAACCCACACTATTTAGGCCCATATAAGATTTTAAAGTATATTGGTGAAGTAGCGTATGAGTTGAATTTGTCTTTGGAGTCGACATTGATACATTCAGTGTTTATGAATTCTTGTTGAAAAAATATACTTGTGATTCTACTTTGATTTTACTATTGGAGAGTGTGGGTGTGAAAGAAAGTTCCTATGAAGATGTTATTGTAGAGATTCTAGGTCGTCAAGCCTGAAAGTTTAAGAATACAGAAGTTGCTTCAGTCAAAGTTTTATAATGAAATTAGTCAGTTAAGGGTGCTACTTGGGAGGCTAAGGTCTATATGATGCCTTGTTATCCTCGTATATTTTTCTTAGATTCAATTTTAAATTGAGGTATAAAATCCTCCTATATACTCTTATGCATTCATATATGTCGGTTGTTCTCTCAATTCCCTATGCACACATTTTCATAAAATTAGTTTTCAAATTTATATTTAGCTTGAAATCAATTACTTTTTGATTTTATGCATTTTGATATGAGTTGCACTCATATTGAGATATTAGATTTTTCTTTTATTCCATTCATGCTAGCTTGAGTCTCATTCTAGGATGAATGCTCCCAAAGAAGAAATGTTATAATGCTACAAAAGTTGAAAAGTTGGAATGACAAAAAAAGTTCAGAAATTGATCTGGTATAGATTTTACAAGACCCATCCATCTGTCACAGATATTTTTATGAGTCCTAGGAGTACTAAATAATGGCCATACATGAGTCCTCAAATTTGACTGAATTTGGGGGTAATTCATCAATTTTCAGGACAGGATATTACAGTTAATGGTTAGCTTTATAATTTATAGATGACTCTTCGTAAATGAAATTCAGAGAGATAAAAAATTGATTTTAGAAGGATGAATAAAGTTTACAAGTTATAGAATATTTGTCATATCGCAATTTATGATTTCATAGTTGAGATTCAAGAACTTGAAATTTAGGTATGATTCTTACTGATAGTGTTCTATGGTTCATAAAAAGAATCAAGGGCCATAGATGACCCTTAAAGTTCCTGTCCGCATCTAAGTTTCAAGGATAGTTCAGTCTTTTTCATCCTTTAAACTCATATACTATGTCAATTTAGATTATTTTAAGTGAGATTTAGGGGTTTCTATCAGTCTAATCCCTTATTTACTTGACTCCATCCCAAATAAAAAATATTCTCTAGAATTTTTCTCTTAAAACAAGAACAGGGTAAAACCTAGGGTTCCACAAATCAAGTTATTGAATTCAGATTTCTAGTACGGTTTTCACTCTAGATACGTAGAGATCTCATTTATGGATCCTCTTCCATTGAAGTAGTTCCAAATTAAATTCAATTTCTTGAATTTTAATTATACAACTTAGGGTTCTAATGATTTCATATGGGCTCTATGCTGAATTTATCTTTTAATTCATGATTTAAGTAAGAATTGATAATTTTTAGATGAATTTCATTAATTCATTTTATGCAAAAATTTTATAATTATGAATTCAACTATGTTAACATGCATGAACTATGATTTGAAGAAAATTATGAATTTAATATGCTTTTCAGCAAATATCTCCATGATTTTATGAATTTAGACTTGTCTTCGATTTAAGCATTTTCATCATGTTTCAACATTAGAATACTGTCAATAGAAGTAACCCTTACATGATATTATGATTTGATTGCTTCCGATTGAAGTGGTCCTAGTATGATATTATGATTTGAAATTTCTTCCGCTTGAAGTCTTCTCACCGTGACTTGATGCTTTGGACTAAGTATCTTATATTAGATTGCTATGAGATCATGTCATGATTTAGGAGAAATTCTTATGATTTGATATTTTTATGAAAATATGACTATTACTTGATTGTTATCTTTTTACAAAAGTTAGGAATTATGATTTATGCATGACTTTTTTTGTTGAGAGAATTACTTAGTATCGAGTTGAACTATCAATGATTATCTAAATTCTAGAATGACGAACAACCATAAAATGTCCTGATTAGACAAAGATATCGAGTGGATCCATCTAAGCTTCTGATTAAGGTCCTAACCTGGAAAGTAGGACAACATCTTTTTAGTGTATGGAAGACATTGAATTTCATATTATAGCTTGCATGATTTATTTAAATTAACGATACCTCTCACACAGTTTATATGCTTTTTAGACATCTGCATTAACATTGTATCATTTATTATAGTATTTAAGTTATTTTGGATATCAATTTTATTTCATGATTTACTTGGTTATTGTATTGTGGTGTTCACTAGGTATGTTGTTGTTGTTGTTGTACTTGATCATTATATTATTAGTATTTTAGACTTATCATGAAATTTACATTATTGTGTATTCTCCATATTCAATATATTCATAATGCTACCTGCATATTTTTACTTATATTGTCTTATAATATAGGTATAGATGTGGTGGGATTCCACTGGGTATCTTGTTGTTATTGTAATATAGGTATAGATGTCCCATATCCAGTCCGCGGTTAGCATTGCTCTAGTCAACAATCAGAGTGATGAGTCCTCATTCTATGAGGATAGGCACATCATGATTTCCCCTTTTAGGTTTTATTTTACTTTCAATTTTAGACTTCAAGTTAGTTAGGACCAGTCCTAGTATCTCATCAATGTTTGTAGATGCTTTTAAACTTGTGTTTAGAGATTCAGAATATGTTTTCTTTTTTTTTTAGATATTATTCATTCATGTCATCAAATTATTAGACCTTTATATGCTTTACTTTCACATATAGTATTTATTTATCTTCAGTATGTTTATATCATACCATATGGTTCGCTTAGGGTCCTTTCAGAAATCTTAGTACCATGTTATAACTAGGGGTGACCTCAGATCATGACAGTAATGCTCTCTCCCGAATATAATTCAATTGATTATGATGAATACATATATATGTTTCCTTATGGTGATTATGTTACATCAATCATGATTTAAATTGCATTGATCATGCATCCCTATACATGAGCTTGTTCTTCCTTTTGATATGTATATTGCTATTATAATGCTTATAGCTTTTCTTGTTGCATTAAATTCCACATACTTAGTGAATTTCAAGTAATAATGCATATTTTATGGCTACATTATCAAACAATGTAGGGACAAACAATGCTCCTCCTCTTCGCACTCGTGATTGACTTTGAGTTACTATTGAAGACCTTTGATGAGTCCTCATACTTCATGGATAAACCTACTTATTTTTCAATTGTTATGTTTCTAGACTTTGAGACACTTATTTCGCATCTCATGAAAGGGTGAGTTTTGAATATTTCTTAGCCCCGTCTAATCTAAGATTAGAGATATTGTTAGACATATGATTGAATGTATGACGTTACCCTATTTCTTGCTAGTGATTCATGTTATATCCTTTAGTCCCATTTTACCTAAGTTTTTGCTTATTGATTATGTTTATTATCTATGAGTTCTCATTTGTCATGTTATGCCTAGATCCTAGCCTGAGTCAATGACACGAATGAACTCAATAGAAAAGGATTTTGCATTAGCATCTCTAATATGAGTTAGATATCCTAAACAACCCTATCCAACTAGTTTTTTTTAGTCTAGATAAAAGATATGATCTTAGCAGGCTTATGCTTGAACACTCCTTTCCACTTCAACCTTTCCTTGTCAAAGATCTCTAGAGTCATGGTCTTAGCATTATAGTTAAGCATAACATAATAAAGGGACAATCAAGTCATGCCTAGGATCATATCAAAAGCAATCATATTCAAAATTACCAAATTAGCCCAAGTTTGAAAATTCATAAATAGAACAAAACAAGCACGATAGATATGAGTGACTACAATCTCTAGGGTAGAAACATGGATGACGTCATCAAGCATATCACAAATCACATCAAAACCTTAGTAAAACTGTATTGATACATAAGAGCAAGTAGAATTCGAATTAAACAATATAGTAGTTATCGATCATAGACAATAATAGTACATATGATCACTGCATCAGATTCATTATACTAT
>JAPFFP010031486.1:0-15617 GCA_026153255.1 Solanum medicagineum | reverse complement strand
TCCATTTCGGGGACTTTGGTTTATGTTTTTCCTCTTATATATGTATTGAGACACTATCTTATGATCTATTTGACTATGAGGGTGAGGTTGGTTACTTTGTCTTGTCCCCCACTCTATTTATGTATGTAAAGGTGCTTGTTGGACAAGCTATGTATTTATGATATGAACTATGGTTCATTGTCTTTGATGTTGATGTGTTGCAAAGCTTTCCCTTAGTCCTAATGCCCCATTCTATTCGACATGTCTTTTATATGCTTCCGTGACCAAGGATGTGTAATGATAAGTTAAGAGGCTTATTTGGGGTTCCTTCGGGTTCCCCATTTGTCGTGTAACGTCTAGGCCTTAGGCTTGGGTCATGACAAGATGATTGGCACGTTGAAGTCGACTTCACAATCTAGGATCAAAAGTCTGTAGGGAATATGGAATTTTCAACTTTGACCGGCACATCGTACAGTATCCCCACAGGCTTCTTTACCGTGTGATCAGCCAGCAACAACTGCGTGCTAGTTGGAGTAGGGGCTCCCAATCCAAGCCTTTTGTAGACCATAAGGGGCATCAGATTAATGCTAGAACCTAGATCACATAGTGCCCTTGCGAACTCCACATCTCCGATGGTGCAGGGTATAGTGAAAGCACCTGGATCTCCTTACTTCTGAACCAAGGATATTGTAGCAATAGCACTATAATGTTGAAGCTCCTTGTAGAGCCCCTAACTCATAGTGCATTTTTTAGTCACCAAGTCCTTCATTTACTTTGCATAACATGGCATCTTCTCCAATGCCTCAATGAGAGGGATGTTGATGGAGAGTTGTTTTAGCATGGAGAGAAAGTGCTTGAACTTGCCTTCCTCCTCCTCTTTTTGATTCTTTGAGGGAAGGGAGGAGGAGTCCTTGGAACGGGCTTCAACCTCTATGGTGCATCAACAACTTCACTCACCCCATCCTTACCCAATCATCTCCTTCATCTGCATCCTTGGTCGCAACCGTCTTCTCTCGAACATCTTCTTCATCGATCTGCATGGGAGGATAAATGATGTTGTTGCCACTACGAGTAGTAACTGCCATACACTGCTCATCATTTTTAGGATTTTGTAATGTAGTGCAAGGCAGTGTACCCTTCTGACGCTGATTAAGTTGACTCAACACTTGACTAAACTGTTGTTCTAGTTGTTTGATAGCCATAGAGTGAGACTCTATTTTCTAATTAATACTTGAAAATTTTTATTTCATGCCCCTTAGAGTCTCATCATGTGTCTCAGCTTTGTTCCACAAGCGATCAAACATCTCCTCAATTCTAGAGCTGCTTGTACCTGCGTCGCGGTTGCGTGGTGGCACATAAGGACCATTTCTGAAGCCTCCTCTGTGACCCCAATCTGCATCTCTCTCTGGACCCTTATTCCTATCATAGTAACCTCCACGGTTGTCCCTGTAAGCTTTATCTCTATTAAAGTTTCAACCTTGGTTTCCTTGACCCTGGCGCCAATAGTCCTGATTGGACCCTTGGGTGTTGGTCTGAAAACCCCACGTCTGGTCAGCAACAAAACATATGTCCTCATCATAGTATAGCTCATCATACATAGGTGCATGTGGAGGTTGATGAACCACTGCATTCACTCTCTCTTGGTTCTACTTCATTATCACCTCCATGCCTGTGCGAATCTGAGCAAGATGCTGTATGATTTCTTCATTAATTCTAGCTTGCTCCAGACCCACACTGACAGCACATGAACTCCTAGTAGATGCTCTATTTCACTGCCCCTATGTGCGATTAGTCTTAACCACTCTTTCCATTCGCTCTGTGTTCCTTACAAATGGTTGACCCAAAAACATGCCCCCCATGATAATGTCAGCACAAACATGACTATTCTTATCAAGGTCATGGTAGAAGATCTGCACCAAAGTATCATCAACTATTTTTGGTCAGTGACGCTCCTCAGACATTTGGTGAATCGCTCCAAAGTAGTACTTATTGAATCACCAGGAAGTTTCTCGAAGTTATTGATCTGGTCCTTCAACTTGAGCTTCTTCGATCTAGGGAAGTACCTCTCCAAAAAGGCCTTCTGCAAGTTTGCCAAACTAGTGATCGAACTCTGCGGGAGCTCAGATAGCGATAATATTGCATTGCCTGTATGAGACAATGGGAAGACATGAAGTCCCATAACATCCATAAATAGATTCTATGTTCCCATCATAGTCTTACATATGAACGCCACATTGTGTAGGTGGCTATGAGGATCCTCCAATGGTAAGCCTACAAATAGACCACGGTTTTGAAACATCTAAAGTAACCCACTCGAGACTGTGAACCTTGTTTCTGCTGGTAATGGTGGCAACCCAATAGCTCTAGTCACCTCCATAGCAATAGGATTCAGCCTGCACTGATTCCACTGGTAAGCACTGGCATTGAAGTCCTGAGGCTGTGGAGCAATATCCTCCGGAAGAGGTGGGTTCTCATTCTCAGCATCCTCATTGTTATTCCTGTTCAGAGCTGCATTGGCTGTATGATTGCATTGTCTTAGGTCATCCTTCTCAACGTTCTATGGATCTCTAGGTCAAACAGAATTAAGGGATTGCCTTGACTCCGAGTGTTGGACATACACTCCGCTTACATCCTAAAAAACCAAAAAATAACAAAAAAGTAAAATAAGGGAACTAAGGATTAACACTCGAATTGCTAATGAATTCACTAAGTCTAGTTGCATTCCGTCACAACGGTGCCAAAATCTTGATGTCGCCCAAGTTACACCTCTTTTTTAGAGGATAAAGCGGTCGCTGTCACGAAATAGAACCTAACAAAGGTTAGGATCGAACCCACAGAGAATACATATACTTAAGAGAATTAACCAATTTGCAATTTGAATGATTAACCAACATACTTGCCCAAAGGGAGGGGGTTTGCAATAATCAATGAGAAATATAACTGAACTAACTATCACAAGAGAGAAGTCAATATGGAGAGAAACTAAGGTATTGTGTTCCCCATGATTCCCAACTTAGTAGAACCAGATAACCGAATTCTTGCCTAGTGTATAGTATGCAGGACGGTAAGTTATATTCACCAAGCCCTTTGGTCAAAGGTGAGAAGTGAATTTCACCATGCGAGTTGGCCCATATCTGTAGTATGCATTACTAACCCTTATCTATTAGTCCCAGTACAACCTCCCCTTGGCCCAGTTTGGTTGATTAGACAAGAACACATCAATCGAATATTGTTATTTAATCTCTTTTCCTATTCGTTACAACCTTAGTCTAGTCAGTAATACTAGGCAAGTTCTAATGTTGGCAACCATTAGAAAATATGAAAAACGAAGAGAGTTAATTAATACATGCATATACACTTTCCAAGAATCATGAATTATCTATTTTTACTTTGGTAGTTCTTTATAGTTCCCACAATCCTAGTTGTGGATTTAGCTACTCATGTTATGTGTAGATGCAAGAATTATGGATTGAGAAGACATAATTGAACACTTACACAATAGAATTAAGAACAAGCAAAATCCAACTTCAATAAGAATCACAAGCTTAAAGATGAAATTCAAACACAAGTGTCCTCAAAGACTCTTCAATATGATCTTATAATTTTCTCTCTCTAAATATTGAGTTCTCAGAGTACTAGGCAAAAACTCTAGAAAAATAACCTAAAAACCTATTTATGATAATTAAAATTCAAGTCCTAAACAAAAAGGAGAACTGGTCAGCACGTCATACAAAAGGTGTTTTACGGGGCAGTATTGCATTCCATAGCCCGTAATCGGGGTCCTGTACTCACCTGCTAGAAATTTGGACTTCAACTCTACGACACCCGTCTACGACTCGTAAAGTGATTTAAGACATGTAAAAGGGGGTTTCGTTTGATGAAACTCCTGAAAGTCCAAGTCTCTAATCCTCAGGGCACGAACCATCTTCTATGACTCGTAAAGCCTTCTATGGCTCATCTGTATGTTCGTAGAATAAACTTCAGAAAAATTCCCTCACTGGAATTGTTCACAAAACCACCCTAGGCCCGTAAAGGGTTTCGTATAACAACAAAAATCAGCAACTTCTGCAACTTTCCCCAAAATCAAGGCCAACCTGTAATCCTGCCAATATAAACAAACAAACACAAAATAAACTAACATCGCATTGAGAACACACAAAATTCCAAGTTTTATGTATCAAAAGTGTTGTATTTTGGCAGCACATCATCAACCTAATACCTTAAGGATCAACTAGGCCAACGACCTCCAACACCTCATGGAACAAAGTCAAAAAATCATAAGCATTCTCACCCTTACAACCTAAAATTGGGGATGTCAAAAACTCATAAGCATTCTCACCCTTACAACCTAAAATTGGGGTAGTTTTATCTTCTAAAACCATTTGTAGCTCCACTGATCATCAATTACAAGTACTAACTCAAGAATAATCTAAAACTAGTGGAGGAACTAGTGGTGGGTTGCCCACTTGAGCATGAATAGTTGGACCCTGAATAGGAACCTATCCCTCTATCTGGGTCTGTGAACCTCCTAGTGTACCTGTGGTACTACCTGTCTGTGCTATGTCTTGGAGTACATCCAACACTCTCAACAAAGTATCCTGTAATAGAGGTGCAGCTGAATACTCAGGAGAGACCTAAGTACCCTAGCCTTATTAGTTGTAAAATCCTGAAATTGGCCCTGGTCCTTCCTTGAACATTGTGCACCTTGACTGAGGCAAAAAGCTTAAGTTGAGGGTGGCTACCAAAAGTGGCCCTTGTTCAGAGGTTGGATAATGTGCACCTCAACTCAGCCAAAAGCCTTAGTTGAGGGTGGCTAGTGTAAGGGTAAAACACAAAATAAGGGGGAAAGTTAGTGATACATTGAAAAGAAGTAAAAATGTGTACTGGGTGCAAGAAAAAATGAGTGATGCCTTAGTATGAGCTAAAAAGAAAAATGAAGTGTAAATTCAAGGCACACAGCTGAAAAATGAAAAGCAAAACTCCCAAAAAAGCTTTAAATAGGAGAAAGGGAGAAAAAACAAAAGCAACTGTGTTGGTAGGGAAAAAGTGTAGAAAAACGCAATGTCAAGGATGGCCTTTAGTCATTATGTTCCCAAAGCATTATACCAAAGCCCCTGAGCCTATGTTACAAACTTGTAAAGTCCTAAAGTGATCCTAGTCTAAGTAGTCAAAGGCTTTAGTCATGAGTACAGGGGCAAACATATGGTATTGGACATGATACATAAATATCTTTGTGGGAGTGAGCAATTTTGCATAGTCCCAAGATTCTACATGAAAACATCATTGTGCGTGCAATATGGGACTTCTTTGTGTGAGGGCACTTGTATTGCATTGTTGACATTAGACTTATTTAGTGGTTGTGGCTTGTTGATAGTACCTCACTTTTCATAGTTGCATTGTCACATGCATTGATCTATGTTAGTTTGTTGGGTAGCTATCTGATTGTATTTTGAAAAGTGGTGTGGGTGTATGTGCTTAAGAGTGATGAGATCTATGCCATTAGATTGAGGTCTGTGTGTTATTATGCTGCGTATATAGATTGAGTCGGGCGGTTAAGGACAAGAAACAATTTTAAGTTGAGGGTGTTGATGTGTTATCAAAATACAACACTTTTGATACTTAAAACTTAGAATTTTATGTGTTCTCAATATGATGTTAGTAGGTATAATGTACTTTTCTGTTTGTTTTGCAAGATTTCAGGGTTGGCATTGATTTTGGGAAAAATATGCAGAAGTTGCTGATTTTGAGGATCCATGAGACCCTTTACGTGCCTTAGAGTATTCTACGGGCCGTGAAGAAGGTTTCGTGTACAATTCCAGTGAAGGGTGGAATTAATTTCAGTAATGAAAAATATTGGAGAGTTAAGTTAAGTTCACCAAACCCTTTCGCCCAGGCAAGAGGCGAATTTCACTACGAGACTTGGTCCATCCCAGCAGTGTCACATTACTAACTCTTACCTATTGTCCCAGTACAACCTCCTCTTGGTCCAGTTTGATTGATTAGAAGAGTAACATCAATCGAATCCTGTTAATAAATTTCTTTTCCTATTCATTACTACCTTGGTCCAGTTAGTAACACTAGGCGGTTTCTAATGTTGGCCACCATTAGAAAATATGCAAAACGAAGAGAATTAATTAATACATACATGCACACTTTTCAAGAATTGCAAATTATTCGGTTTTACCTTGTTTTCTTCATGGTTCCCACAACCCTAGTTGTGGATTTAACTACTCATGGTTTGTATAGATGCAAGACTTATGAATTTGAATAACATAATAGAGCACATACACAATCAAATTAAGCACAAGAAAATCTAAGCTTCAATGAGAATCATAAGATTGTAATTAGAAGATGAAATTAAAGTTTACAAGTGTTTCCTAAACTCTCCAATGTTTTTCTTTGGTGGTTCTTGCTTTGTTCATGCTAACTCCCTCAGAAAAATGACCTAAAAACCTATTTATAAAGTTTAAAATACAAATCCAAGACAAAATAGGATAATTGGGCCGGCAGGCTTCACGAGGTACTCTACGCGTATAGTGATTTATAGCGCGCACTTGGGCTTTCGTATGTTATTACATCAATTCTGGACTTGGCTTCTATAGTACCCCCTCAACAGCCCGTAAAATGTTCTACAGTCCATAGGAGGTTTTGTCTGATAAACCTTCAGAACGTCCTTCTTCTTTGATCCTTAGGGTATAAGACTTGATTTACGACTCGTAAAGTGTTTCACGACTTGTCTATATGTAAACTTCAGAAATCCACCCTTCACTGGAATTGTACACGAGACCTTCTTCACGTTACGTAGAATACTCTACGACTTGTAAACAGTCTTGTGGATCCTCAAAATCAGCAACTTCTGCATATTTTGTCCAAAACAAATGCCAGCACTGAAATCCTGCAAAACAAACACAAAAACACATCAAATCTACTATCATTGCATTGAGAACATACAAAATTCCAAGTTTTAAGTATCAAAAGTATTGTATTTTAATAGCACATCGTGCTCTTATCCTGTTTACTAAGAAGAAGGACAGGACCTTACGAATGTGCATAGGCTATAGGCAGCTTAATAAGGTGATGGTGAAGAACTGTTACCCCATTCCTTGTATTGATGATTTATTTGATCAGCCTTATGGTGTCGTTGTGTTTTCTATGATTGACCTGAGATCCAATTACCACCAGTTGAGGATTAGGGTAATTAATGTTCCCAAAACTGCCTTTCAAACCCACTATGGCCACTATAAGTTTCTAGTGGTGTCTTTTAGGCTTAGTAATGCCTCTCTTGTCTTCATATACTTGATGACCCAAGTACTTAGGTCATATTTTGACTCCTTTACAATTATATTCATCGATGATATATTAGTATACTAGCGGAGCATGGATGAGCATATTCGACACCTAAGGATTGTGCTTCATACTTTGCGATATCATCAGCTTCATGCTAAGTTCTCAAAGTGTAAGTTTTTGTTAGAGTCAATGATATTCTTGGGAGACATGGTGTCCAAGGAGGGTATTATAGTTGATCTGGCCAAGATTGAGGCCACTTGAGATTATGGTAGGCCTACGACAATCACAGAGATACAGAGTTTCATTAGTTTTGTTAGGTACTACCTACACTTTGTTAAGTTTTTCTACTGTTGCTTCCCCATTGATTCAATTGACTTATTGGGGTGTCCCTTTTGAGTGGTTCGAGGAGTGTGAGTTGAGCTTTTGGAGGCTCAAGGAGTTACTACTATGCTTATATTAACCCTTCCAGTTGAGGGCATAGGCTTTACTGTATACTTTGATGCATTTAGTGTTAGTTTGGGATGTGTTTTGATGCATCAGGGTCAAGTTATTGCCTACGCCTCCTGACAGTTGACACCACATGAGCGTAACTACCCCACTCATGATCTAGGGTTGTCAACGGTAAGTTTTGCACTCAAGATGTGGCAGAACTATCTATATGGGATCCACTGTGAGATTTATATGGACCATTGCATCCTTTAGTATATTTTGAGCTAGAGGGACCTAAATTCCCAATAGCGGCATTGGATTGAGCTCCTAGAAGATTATGATTTGACTATCCTCTATCATTCAGGCAAGGCAGATGCTTTGAGCCAGATGGTGAAAACTATGGGCAGCCTAGCTTACCTATCGGTTATGGAGTGAACTTTAGCTTTGGACATTTAGTTCTTAGCTAAAAGGACTGTTAGATTGGATCTTTCAAACTTCGGATAGATATCGGCCTCTGTTAAAGCCTCTTCATCCTTACTTTGATCAGATTCGTGGCCAATAGCTTGAGGATGAGGCCCTAGTTGAGCTTCGGGAGTTAGTATTGCGATGTGAGGGTGGTTGACCATCCATTGATTTAGACTAATTCGTGTGGTATGACAATCGTTTATGTACGGTGTTCCCAAAGTTGGAGACTTGATTCAGTTTATTTTTTGCAAGGCCCATGACTCCAGATTTTCTATTCATCTGAGCATCACAAAGATGTATTGTGAGTTGAGGTGGCATTATTGGTGGTATGTGATGATGTTCAAGCACACCTCAGTTTTAGAAGATGTGGACGATCATTATCAGCATAATAACCTAACAATGAGTTGGGGTCGAATCCCACAGGGGATGGCTATTCAAGAAATGAAATAATGAGTTGAACTAGGCATTTGTTCTATTAAAATGAGAAGTTGCGAGTAAATTAAAACTAGCATTCAATTGACAACAATTTTAAGATGCAATTAACAACCAATTGAGAGAACTGTCGGAGGTGTGTGGATATGGGGTGACAGCTATTAATCGGGTCTAAATACTTGATAGTTTGAGTTAAGAATATGCGAGTAAGCCAGGTTGCTAGTAGCCACCACCTCAATTACGACAATAATGGTGTTTCACATGAACCAATTACGACTTCACATGCAAATCACTCAAGGACATGCCTGGCCTAAGTAATAATAAGCAAATATCCTATTACTTTAGCCTTGAACCCAATTTTGTGGCGTTCAACTAAACCCTAAAAGATTTCCAGCTATTACACTTATTGCCCACTCCAATCACTTCAATTAATGCAATAATCAGAGATCTAAACCCACAGTTTGCAACTCAAGATTATAAGTTAAACATGGTAACAAGTATAAACTCACTCAGATTAATATCAAAACAATCAAAATATCATAGACCTATCTGATAATTCAAAAGCTCATATCATATACACACCCCAACACTAGGCTTTTAGCTACACATGTTCAAAAGTAAGAAAATAATACCAAAATTTGTAGCCATGGATATGGGTGATGAACTATAAGAGATGAGATGAATTTCTTCTACTAATCTCTAGAATTTCTCCTCCCAAAGCTTGAAAATCACAAAACCCTTGTACTTGTTCACCAAGAAGGTTCTATGTACTCTCGTTCTCTTTTCTATGTATACTCTCTCTCTCTCTTTCTCTCTCTCTCTCTCTCTCTCTCTCTCTCTCGCTATCTATCTCTATATGGTAAGTTGTAGAATGATATGATCTGATATGTACAATGTTCTTTCCAAATTCCTTTTATAGTTCATGCAATTTGCGAAGAGTTTGTGAACAATTTCACCATTTGATGGTCAAGGTCGGCCAGTTCCAAGCACTTCAGTGATGTTCCAAATGTGCACTTGACCGCCTTCTCATGCATCACCTGAAGGCTCAATTCTCTGCAACTACCGACGACGACATTGTTCATCGTCAATCATGTTCAATGATCCGTCAAACTCCTACCTGCCTCGCCTTTTTGCCATGAACTTAGGGGTTTGAACACTGCAATATTAGGTAGTCTCAATTGCACTTTGATGATCCAGCGATTGTGTATATGACGTTGCTTCTGACCCCTTTTTTAACATTTTTCCTCTTTTTCCTTGTTTTGCCGAGTATTGTCCATCTATGCACTTTTATCCTCATTCCTTGCATAAACATACATATTAATCAACATATAAAGCATAATGACACATTGAGGACAATATTGCTTTACATTCTAAGCCCCAAATGAGTCTAAGATATGGACTCATCAAACCCCCAACTTAAACTTTTGCTTGCCCTCAAGCAAATCAAATACAAATCATTCCAACTCAATGCTTTCAAACAGGTTCATAGGGAGTAACACATACAATCCCACATTTGTCTTCCACCTTCAAAGCTTCCACAAACCACTTATGCATTTTGAAGCCTTAAGAGGTGACTAAAGACTGCTCAAGACATAGTTGTGCTCATAATCGATCATGTGGATGTTAATCATTGTCAAAAAACATCACCATTTTACTCCACACCAAAGAAGATCCTATACACACAAGATTAGGACATTATGTCATGACTCAAGCCTAGGGCCTAGGTGTAACACGGTGGATCGGGAACCTGAAGGGGGTCCCCAAACAAGCCTCTTGAGCATGCATGACACATCCTTGGTTGTAGAAGCATAATAACATATCAAGCAAATAAGTTCAATGGGAAAAGGGACTTTGGACTCAAGCTATGGGGATGTTGCAGGAGAAAGTATTGGCAAGATCACATAGCAAATAATGACTAAGGAGCGGGTATGTATGACTCACACCATGGGGGCAAAAAAGGACTTAAGACTTTCAACACATCATCAATATTCAACAACACAACAAGGGAATAAGGACTAAGGGAAGTCTTTTATAATTACATCCAAGCTCATAACATACATATCCATATCCAACAACACCACCAAATGAGTGGAACAGAGGCCAAGACATCTCCCTGGCTCTCAGTCGAAAGATAAATATCCTTAAATAGATAAGTCTTAACAAACATGAAAGTAAGTGGATATTTTCCCCGAAATGGAGGACTCACCAATAGCAAATCTTCAAAGGAACCATTTAGTCACGTGGAGGAGGAGGATGAACAGGAATGTACTAAGTATGTGGGGTGCAATGCAACAAAGAACATAAGCCATAATTAAAAAAATACATAATCATAATCAACAAATATATGCTCTATATGACATGAATGATCAATGCTTGACTAAAATATGCATGAAGAATTATCAAGTCACATGACATACTATACATAGGTGGGAAGGGACCATAACCGACATGTAAGACCAAGCGAGCTACTACTTGAAATACTGATGTTCCCTCCACAATGGACAAGGAGTGGTTTACTTTGCCAAAGTAAATCAAAAACTCACCTTACAGCATAACCTTTTCGAAAAGCGTCACCACATATCCCTACCTTATGGCATGGCCTTTTCGATGGGTTTCACATGATATCCTCTACCTTATGGCATACCTTTTCGGTAGGTTCAACAAACATCCTTACTTTACGATGTAGCCTTT
Organism: Solanum medicagineum; assembly: GCA_026153255.1. NCBI lineage: Eukaryota > Viridiplantae > Streptophyta > Magnoliopsida > Solanales > Solanaceae > Solanum > Solanum medicagineum. The sequence goes on along the minus strand of JAPFFP010031486.1, from coordinate 4,334 downwards.
TCAGTAGGTACAAGTCCAAATAGAAAGTCAATATCACAAACCTATGGTGGCACATAGTTTAGGGACAATGGCCACTAACCAAGGTCCTCTCGATGCTAGGTCAAAAATCCCACGGAAATAGTTAATTCAGAAAGTCATACGTTACATAATTTCATAACTCATGGTAGCATCTTAAGAGTATCTTATCAATAAATCACATCATAATATCAAGGGATAGGGCTTCACATCATTCATAATATCCATAACATACTCATGAGCTCATATCATACTTGTTAGCCCCTTTTTAATATTCACAACATGCATAATTTACATATCTTGCCATAAAGCTTTCATCACATAAGAAGCTTGACTCATAACTTTGATGAAATCATAATGGGTGTATGTACATATGCTTGAAATTATGCAGCTCAAGAATAAATGACATGGGAGGAGTAAAATAAAATCATTTGAGAATTATTCAAGTAATCCACTAAAAAAAGTAAAACTTGATTAGGGCATCATTAAACACTCATGTAAATCATAAATTTCTCATGGAATCTCATTGCATAATGGTGTACAAGGATAAAATATCATAGATTACTCCATAATATCATCATATAAAAGAATCCATGCAACTACCATATGTTACCCATAACTTAAAATTAGATGAAGAAGAGGGTTGTTTAGATTTGTAGAGAAAAGGTCTCCACAAATCAAAACACACATACCTTGGTGTCTTTGAAGATGGAAATTTTGTTGGAGAATGAAGAAAATCTGAAACCCTAGCTTGCACCTTTTACTTGAGAGTCTTGAGGAAGTTTGAGAGTATTTGGGAGGAGTTTAGGACTTAGGATATTTGAGAATCAATGAGAATGAAGTACTTTAGGGTTGTATAAGGTTGTAAAAGGCTTATTTTGGGGGCTTAAGCGATGCAACATAGGCTAGAATATTAGAAAATGTCAAAATTGTCTCCTCTAAAAAATTTTTGGGCCAGACCACGAGACCCTAATTACGAGTCATGTCCATGGGTCTTGGAAAGGGGGTCTTGTCCTATTAACTTTTAGACCCTCTAAAACCTTCTATGAAACTCAAACCATGACATCACATATGACCTATCAATCAATCTACAGACCGTCTTGTTATTCGTTCATCAACCTTCAGAAAGCCCTTTTCCTACCAAGTCTGCCTACCATTGCACGAGAACAAGTTATGACTCATGGAACGACCTACAGCTCGTGGTTACCTTCGTGCATTAGTGACCCTCCAAAGTTTAGCTACTGAAATTGCACCCTTAAGACCCACGACCCCATGTATGGTCTGTGTTCATTCGATAGCCCGTAAACCCCTTCGTGAACTCCACTTACACTTGAAAATTTTCCAGACTTTATTTCTTATGCACTTTTATGCCTTCCAACATGTGGGGCCTTACATATTAATTCTGAGGATCTATTCAACACTCGCTCTCACAAATGACAAATGACATGTAAACTTCAACTCATAGGTTTTCCCGTTTCTCAATTGGAGTTCACTCGATTTCACCTAGACTAGGATCCCAAAGGACTTTATTCAGGTTGTAATGTACGTTTAAGGATAAGTAGGATAGCATTTGGGTAATAGTGTCTCATCCCTCCTTGAACTCTACACACTTCTCACACTCATGATTCCTTTGATCCTCATTCTTTTTCTTCTCTAACTGATATCTTTTTACTTTTAATTTTCAATCCTAGGTGTCCCATTGCAACCATTCTTAAACAATTTTGGAGGTTCCTCTTTTTCAAGCAAATTCTTTTTCTTTTCGTCATTTTTCAATAGTTTACCTCTTTTTCTTTTTCTCATCATGCAAGGATTTCTCTCCTTTCTTTCTTTTTCTTTTTCTTTCCTAAACTTTTACATGGAAGACACCCCTCTTCTACCAACACCCCCAACTTTGGCCTTTGGCCACAACTTTTGCTCATTTAAGCACAAGGAGAGACTGGTGAGAAACAAGAAGGGATTATCTTTCAAAATAAAGGTCAAGCTACATAGCTGCCAAAGAAAGGATCAAAGCTTAAAAGAGCTCACTAGGGATTCAACTCAATGTCAAGGGAGGCTTATATGGTCAAAGTGGACTCAAAAGAAACCAAAGAAGGCTGAAGGTCCTTTCCTAATCCGAATTTAACCAAATCACTCCTCAAAACAAATCAAGCAAGTTCTAGATGTTACAAATTATGTCTTTTAACAAATTCCTAACTCACATTGGCAAAAGCATTCAGACAGTGGCAACCCACATTCACAATTTGCTATCATCGCATATCCAAGCTCAATACTTACATAGTCAACTCAAGATACACCAAATCCATTCATGGATTGAATCTTCAAGAGAAATACTAATGGGTGAGTCAGTACATGCTCCTCATCCATGGTATTATCCAAATCAAATATATGGACTATCGATACTCGTATTGCTAAGGACTACAGACACAATAAAGTCATTTGAACTACTTTTCACATATGCGCGGGGGTTTACCACAATTCAAAGAACATTATTCACACTCATTCAAAGTATTCATCCATCAAAAACATAAAGAAAATATAATATAAACTACTACTATTTATTACAACCCAAAATAAAAGAATATTTACAGATCAAAAGTAAAGGATTGATTTAATTACACTGCAACAAAAAACAATTGTCCCAACTTAATAGGCAACACCAATACTGACCATTGCCCTCAATGTAGAATAACAATAAAAATAAAACACAAAATGAAGAAATGAGCTAAAGAATTTCCTTGATTCATTTTACATTGTGCTAAAGTTGGGACTGAAGGGAGCTCAACTATGCCGAGTTACCCCGCTCATGGACCTCTCTTGGGACTGTTGCAGGGATGGGTCCATGTGCCCTAGCAAACTTTGTTCCCTACTTGCCTTGTTCTTTGCCCTCCTGGCTTCAAATTTGTCAAACAAGGTCTTTTTTCTAGACTTCTCTACCTTTGATTTGTGAGGATCCTCCATGGCCTCATGTTTGTTCTTGAAAACATTAACCTTCACCTTCATGTACATGTGAGGGTATATGTTTTCCCTTGAGTTGGCCATAGAGATTTCATTTCGGGTGACCATGTAAGGCTATAGACCACTCCTCTTACTCGCTCGAGGATCTCATAAGGGCAAATATACCTAGGGCTGAGATTGCCCATCTTCTTCCCTAATTTCATCACACCCTTCATCATTGAAGGCCTCAACTGTACCTGAATTGTCAAGAAAAGCTAGCCAAGGAGTAAGAAATAAGGAGAAGAAAAGAAACTCAGTAAAAATTCTGGCAAATGTGATCATTTTGCTCACCGAACAAGTTCTGCGAATCACCAAACACATTTGATGGTCAAAATGACTATGACCGATCTTAGTAACACTCAGAGTCCAAGAGTACTGTCATATTTGGTGACAGGTGTAAGCAATTAGTGACCCTCCAAATTGATTCAGCGGTCAATGAGACCATCGCCAAATTTGACAGGCACAGGATTAAAGCATGCTAAATAAGGGCGACATGTGTGACCTTTTGATGCATCACTGAGTCAACTTTAGCGGGGAGATGTACTATCACCGACTTTGACTGGCAGAACAAATTTCCCCCAATCTTCATATTTTCATGGCTCAAACAACAAAATAGGGGAAACTCTACAACACGTGCCTAACATCACATTATCAAGCACTTTGCACATGTCAATTTCCACCTATCTGTTAAATCAAGGTACTATCTCGGCCAAATGATGACTTACCTTTAAGAATGATGTCATCCAATCTATCATTGGGCAAGTTCAATTCACTTATCCAAGATCGTGGGTTACTCAAACTTCACGCTTTTCATACAAATCGAACAAGGCTAACACATGCATTCCAAATAAGGTACCTAGTAATCCAGATCGATAAGCGCAACATGACCTCATGTAAAAGAGAAGAACTACATTCAATATTCAAACTTCGAATTATCATTCATGCTTTAACAATGTCAACAGAGCCACTTAAACTCAAAATGCACTAAATGTCCAATATTCACATATCTTAAAGTCTAGATATTCAAAACACAGACACGATTTTCAAATATCACACAATGCCACATAAAGGTCCTATTGATACCAACTTCCATATTAGAAACCCTCGCTATAGCGACCCCTAGCCCACTATAGTGTTATCGCTATAGCGACCAGGGCTTCGCTATAACGAGGCCCACCCTTTTAGGGAGGGGTTGCTATAGATACCCTTGTGTCCTTATATTTCAACATTGGTTGTTTTTTTGGCGCAGATGTTAGACCCCGTAATTAACATAATTGGGGCAAAGTGTCAACTTGAAAACTTTTGGGGATATTGTGCAATTTGTC
>JAPFFP010031467.1:0-15620 GCA_026153255.1 Solanum medicagineum | reverse complement strand
ATGAAATCAACTAACAAGGTAAAGCAATTATACTAATCATCGATTTGCGCACTCAACACAATTCCACCAAGTCACCCAACACCCCAGATGTGTTAATTATGAAACAACCCCGTCAAACATCGATTTCACATTCACATAACATTCTGACCACCATTGGATAACTAAAATTCATGCTATCATTCACACACATGAAATCACATGCCAATTTTTTTAATTAAATAGTTCCATTTACTTCCGATGGCATGTGACTATATGATTTCAAGCAACGACATACAAACATTTCATGGCCAATTACATTAAACACATTTTCTGACACATACATGGTTAGATTCCAAGGTGACTAGTGAATTAACTTCAAGAATTATTCTTTCACATAAATGGACAACACCTATTACTGGGACGGAAACGTCGAAACCATTCCCAACAACAATCCAATCTACTGATACAATTTCTGGTGACATATAAAAATTAAAGTTAAGGACATACAAGATTTTGATCTAAGAGTTGAGAAATTGAATTAGGAAACCGAAACAAATCAAACCCTTGGTGGCCGAAAAGTAGCCATAAATTTGCCAAAAAAGATGGAGGTGTCCTGGATGATGGTCGAATATGTAGGGGAGAAGAAGGGTTTTGGGTATTTTGAGAATTTTAGGCAAGAATTATAAGGGTAAAAGATTTTACCTCTCTTTTAAATCATTGATGCAAGCCCTACAAATCCCCGATTACGGGCTGTAGAAGATTCTACAGTTTGTAGGGCATCGTTTCATAATATGCCTAAACACTAATTTGGGAGATTGGCATCAAATATTCCATCTACGAGGCTGTACATGGACATACGACTCATTGATTGGGTCATAGAAGCCCCCAACACTTAGCAAGTTTTTAAGAATCTTACTTGGGTTCTACGAGCCCCATTTATGACCTATTTTATCTATGGGTTGTAAAAGCTCATGGATTGAGGTGCATAAAAATTTGCTTCCTAGAAGTATTCTAGAGTCAGTGTAGGAATCGTGGTTCGAACCATGGCTCATAGAACTGGTACTTTTCTCTCTTTTTAGCCTTGGTTGGCTTACTTTTTTTTTTCCATCATATCCTTCATAGAACAAATTGTTTTCCTGTATCCCACCAGTCTTAATGTCCAAAAGTACAATGAAAACAATAAAATTAAACTACGTACAAGTCCAAAAAGCTAAAATTAAAACAAAACACTACTGTTACATCATATATCTTGGGTTGCCTTCCAAGTAGTGCCTAACTTATTATCGCGACATGACTTGGAACTTGGTTACTCAAACTTCACCAAGTGCCCAAACTTCCGTCTTCAAATCATAAGGCCTCTTTATAGACTGACAAATATTAATGACGACTTCTTCATCATTCAATCGAAACTTGAGTTGGACTGATTCCATATCAACCAATGCTCACCCAGTAGCTAGGAAGGGCCTCCCCAAGATGATAAGGACTTCGAAATGAACTTTGCAATCCTGGATCAAAAGTCTGCGAGGAATATGAACTTTTCCACTTTGACAAGGGCGTCAAAAATATCCCCACGGGCTTCTTCATCATCCTACCAACCATCAATAACTGCATATTTGTTTGAGTAGAGGCTCCCAAGCCTAACTTCTTGAACATTGCAAGGGGCATTAGATTGATGCTGGCGCCTAAATCAGATAATGCCTTTGCAAATTCAACATCTCCAATGGTGCAGGGTATGGTGAATGCTTTGGGATCTTATCTTTTTTGCGCTAAGGACCTTTTTTCTATAGCACTGAAATGCTAAAGCTCTTGAGAGTCCTTTTGTCTTACAGTCTTCTTTTTTGTCACCAAGTCTTTCTTGAATTTTTATATCCGGGCATGTTCTTCAATGCCTCAATGAGATGGATGTTGATGGATAGTTGTTTCAACATGGAGATGAAGTGCTGAAATTTACCTTCTTCTTCCTTTTTTTTTGTGTTTAAGGGAAAGGAGGGGGAGATCTAGGTATGGGTATGTGAAACTACTGCAATACACACCTCATCCTCGGCGCTAGTATCTCCAGTCTTTGCATCTTTACTCTCAACGATCTCTTCACGAACCTCATTGTCATAAATTGACATCGATGGGTCAGTGATCTATTTGCCACCATGTGTTGTCACTGCATTACTCTGCCTCTTATTCATTGGATTCTGCACTATGTTGCTGGGCAATGTACCATTTTGACACTGGTTCAACTGAGTTGACATCTGACAAAACTGTTGTTCCATCTTCTTAATAGTAACAGAATGGGACTCAGTTTTCTAATTAATGCTGGAGATGTCAGATTTCATCTCCTTCAAGGTCTCATCCTAAGCGTCAGCCTTTTTCAATAGCCAGTTGACCATCTCCTCAATTTGAGAGCTACAAGCACCAGAGTTTTTATTATATGGTAGCACATACGAACCCTTCCTATAACCATCTCTACGTCCCCAATCAACATCTCTGTCTTGACCCCTATTCCTTTAGAGTATCCTCCACAATTGTTGTCTTTGAAAGTGCCATCCCTATTAAAGTTCTGACCTTGGTTTCCCTGACCTTGGCACTAATAGTCCTGATTCGGCCCTTGGGCATTGGTCCGGAAACCTACCATCTGATCAATGGCAAAGTAAGTGTCCTCCTTGTAGTAAGGAGATCATGTGCACGCTCCAATAAGAAAGTGATTGCTGTCAGCAATTAACCTAACTAGAGGTTAGGGTCGAATCCACAGGGAATACGGGGCTTCACTATGGAGATCCATTACAAGTAATTTCATGCATCAATTATTAAAATCTCTAAATGGGGGGCCGATGATTTGTGATTTAAGAACAAAACTAAAAATAAACAATAACTAACTATGCGAGAAGACACTCAAATTTGGGGGCAACTTGGTAATTGTGTTTTCCATGACTCGTTGACTCAATTACCCTAGAGAACATAACTCTAATTGGGAATTCGCATGCAGGATGGTAACTTATGTTCTTCCATCCCTCTTGTGAAGGACAAGGTCAAATTTCACCATGCCACGTGGTCGACCACCATGGTATGCCAACTAACCCTATTACCTATTATCCTAATAAACCCCCCCTTGGTCAGGTTTGGTTGATTAGACGAGATCACATCAATCGGATCCTGTCATTTACTTCCCTTTTCCTATTCGTCACTAGCTTGATCGAGATCGTGATAGTAGGTGGGGTTTAGTGTTGGCCAGCACCAAAAACAATCAAAATGAAGGCAAATAAACAATATATGCAAAACCCCAATCAAACAAATGTACAAGGATTAGGTTATTTCAAGTCTACTCATGGTTCCCACAACCCCAAGTTGTGGGTGCTTAGCTACTCATGGCCAAGGAAAAATCAACAACAATGCAAATAGAAGACCTGGTTGGGAGTTTATCCAAAACAATGAACAACAAGAACACCACAAGTTGCAAACCACAAGCTTGGAATAATTGAGAATGAGTATAATTTGAATTTTGCAATCACCAAAAGTAGGTCTTTAATTTAAAAGTGAGAATCTACACTAAACCCTAGAGAAACCCTAAGAATATTCAAGGGAGAATATTGAAAGTGTTCTCTACAATATTCAATGTTTCAACCCTTGCTAAAAAAATCATATCCTTAAGTATTTAAATTATTTACAATTTAACCCTAAAAAATTAAATAGAAAAGGCAGTTGGCAGCAGGTACATTACACAGGTATGACTTGTAGGCTAACCTGCGAGTCGTAATCGAGGTTTCATAGTAGGCCATTTGCATTTTGGACATGACTGTTATGATCCACTGGTACGAGTCGTTGCTTCGGCTATGACTCTTAAGCTCCTCTCATAGTCTAAGCCTTCAGTTCTTGGTCCAACTTTTAGCTCTCTATTTCTTGCTACGAACCCACCTATACGAGTCGTATTGAGACCTACGACTCGTAGAATGGCCTCGTAGGCCTGACCTTCACTTAGCAGATTTATGATTTTTGCTCACTGTTTCTTCCTATGAGATCACCATATGACTCGTAGCTCAAGCTATGACTCGTAGGAAGGCTAGTATGTCCTGCACTTCAGCAAAATCTATAATTTTCTCCCAAAATCATGCCAACCTATCTTTTCTGCAATAACAACATAAAAAGCACATAAAAAACCATAAAAAGTCCCATTAAGAACTCGCAAAATCCTTTGTTTTAGACACCAAATGTGGTGTATTTTGATAGTAGATCAACACCCTCAACTTAGAACTGTTTCTTGTCCTCAAGTGATGACTCAGTCTAAGTAGACAATGAGAAACACATAGTAGCTATTCTAATGGCATATACATCACTTGGCTCCAGTTCAGGTACCCAACTTTCACTTTTAAAACCTGATTGCAAAGCTACTAAGCAAACCAAAACACAAAGATGTATCTGGCAATCCAACTATGACAAATGAAGGAGTATCAACAATCCACATTGAATTAGTCATATGCCAATCATGCAGTGCAAACTTCCTTACCAAAAAGAAGTCCCTCTTTCTCACTCAAGGTGCATTTAACATTCAGGGACTGTGCAAGCATTCTCACTCTCACAAATGAAATTCATGCAAAATCACTAGTACCATAGACTTGCTTTTATACTCGACTATGAACTAATTTCAAAGTGGAATTGGATCACTTGAGGACTTAATGGCTTGTAACATAGGCTCATGGGGCTTTGGTATGGCATTTTAGGCAAGTAGTGACTAAAAGCTATCCTTGAACCATGTTTTTCAACACTCTTACCTCTATGACTAAACCATTTTCTTTAAATCCACACTGATTCTCCCTTTTCAAGCTTTTCTCGGGCTCTTTCTTTCTTTCTTTTTTAGTTGTGCCTTATTTGTGAACTCATTTTTTCTATTCTATTCAATTCAAGGCAACTTTTCTTTTCTTTTTCTCACCTGGCACATAATTTCTTCATTTCTTTCTTTCTTTCCCAACTAACCACCTCATTTTCATCACTTTACCATAATAAAGGCCATCCTTAACTTAGGCTTTTAGCCTGAGGTGAAGCACACAATATCCATTCCGTAAACCAGGGTAACTTTTGGTAGCCATCCTCAACTTAGGCTTTTTGCCTCAATCAAGGTTCACATGTTCAAGGATAGACTAGGGCCAATGTCAAGGAAATTTAAAAAACAAGGCTAGGCTAGCTAGGTGTTAAGAAAGAACTGGTACATGAAAAGCTCAAGCATTTGAAACAAGGGATAAACTATCACATTTGGTAGGTCATATAGGTAAAGGTGGACTTCACTACAAGACAATGGTCTAAGATCTCTCCCAACCAACTACATCATCAGTCCAATCTTAGAGTAATAAGGAAAATTTTGAGTCCATACATAATACATGAATGCCACAAAATAAGCTCACACACACATGACATCACACACACAATCAAGTATAGACTTACAGGTAATGCTTCAAGCATCAACTAGTCTTCTCTTTATCAGAACAAATATTGCTAGATAATAACATGCTTAATTACAAAAATAACCAACAATCTCAAAAATTTTGAGAGTACCAAATTTTCAAAACATTCCAAAAAACATTTCAAAATTGTATATATGCCAAAAGATAGTAACTACTATACATCTAAAAATTATATACACTACCTAAATATGCCAGTTCAACAGAAAATAAAGTCATCCATAAGGGAAAACAAACACGACAAGAAAATCTTAGGATCAAAATTTGAGATAGTTATAGACCCTAAGCTACTCAGACTTCACGAAGATCCATAACTACCCATATCCTATCGAAAAAGTTGTGCATTGTCCTCAATGAATCAAATCAAGCAACAATAGAGAATATAGGGGTAAACTAAAACATACCTTAGGTTGCTTCCTAACAGTGCTTCATTTATTGTCGCGGCATGACTTAGAAAACTCTGCTACTCAGGCTTCACCAATTTCTCACACCTTGTTCCTCCACAATTTTGCTTTTTCTTCCACCTTGAGCATATGAATTAGACCCCTATTTCTTTTCCAACTTTTTATCATGCTCAAAGGGTGGTGGTATGAAAATAAGGGGAACAGGTACTGTATATTGCTTGTTATTTGGAGTAGAGGCCGCCAATCCAAGCTTCTTGTAGACCGCTAGGGGCTTCAGATTTATGCTGGCACCTACATCACATAGTGCCCTTGCGAATTCGACATCTCTAATTATGCAAGGTATAGTAGGCATCTTCTCCACTGACTCGACATGAAGAGTGTTGATGGATAGACGGTTTAACATGGAGAGAGAGTGCTTGACCTTTCTTTCCTCCTCCCTCATCTTGAGTCTTCGAAGGAAAGGAGGAGGAGGCCTTGGGACGGGCTTGTACTGCTTTGGCTCTTCAACTGAATCATTTACCACATCCTTGCCATAGTCATTTCCATAAACCACATCTTTATTTGCATCTATCTCCGCACGAACATCTTTTAGCTCAACTGACATAGGAGAATCAATGATGTTTTTGCCATCCGTAGTAGTCACCGCCGTACAATGCTCTTCATTCTTTGGAGTTGAATAGTATTGCTAGGCGATCTACCACTCTGACACTGATCAAACAAAGTCAATACTTGACCACACGATTGTTCAAGCTATTTGATAGCCATACCAATGAGACTCTATTTTCTGATTAGTGATTGTAATTTCTAATATCATTCCACGTAGAGTCTCATCCCTTGTCTCAGCCTTCTTCAACAGGCGATCAAACACCTCCTCAATTCTAGAATTGCTTATGTCTGCATCATGATAGTGTGGTGGCATATAAGGATCATTACTAAATCTCTACTACTCCACTCAGCTTCTGGACCCCTATGTTTCTCATAATAACCACCCTGACTATCTCTGTAAGAACAATCTCTTCCATAGGTCCAATTATAGTTTCCTTTACCTTAGTGCCGATGGTCTTGATTGGACCATTGGATGTTGGTATGAAAATGCCATATCTGATCAGCTGAAAACCATGTGTCCTCCTCATAATACAGCTCCTCGTACATGGGTGCATGTGAAGGCTAATATTGTGATCTGGGACACTCCACTGATCTTCTTGTTTTTTTATTTATATGCCTTGGAAAGAAACAAAACAAAACAAACAAAAGTAATATACAGGAGAATCTAGTAATCGACAGATGAACTAACTACTAGTGAAATCAATAGAACCTAGCCGTATTCCCCGGCAATGGCGCCATAATTTTTAATGATGTTCACGCTCCAATAAGAAAGCAGTCACTGTCAGCAATTAACCTAACCAAAGGTTAGGGTTGAATCCACAGGGAATACGGGGCTTGACTATGGAGATCCACTACCAATAATTTTAAGCATAGATTACTAAAATCTCTATTAAATGGGGGGAGGGTTGTGATTTAAGAACAAAATTAAAAATAAACACTATATTAACTATGCAAGAAGACACTTAAATTTGGGGACAACCTGGGGATTGTTTTTCCCATGATTCGTTGACTCAATTACACTAGACAACATAACTTTAATTGGGAATTCGCATGCAGGATTATAACTTAGGTTCTTCCAGCCCACTTGTGAAGGTAAAGGTCAAATTTCACCATGGCACATGGTAGGTAACCATGGTGTGCCAAATAATGATTAACCATTGTCCTAGTCAACCTCCCCTTCATCAGGTTTGGTTGATTAGTTGAGAAAACATCAATCGAATCTTATCATTTACTACCCTTTTCTTATTCGTCACTACCTTGGTTTGGATTGGGATAGTAGGCAGGGTTTGGTGTTGGCCACCACCAAAAAATAATCAATATGAAGGCAAATAAACAATACATGCAAAACCCCAATCAAAGAAATGCACAAAGTCTAGGTTATTTCAAGTCAACTACTCATGGTTCCCACAACCCCAAGTTGTGGGTGCTTAGCTACTCATGGCTGAGGCAAAATCAACAACAATGCAAATAGAAGACATGGTTGAGAGTTTATCCAAAACTATGAAGAACAAGAACACCAAAAGTTGTAAACCATAAGCTTGGACTAATGGAGAATGAGTATAGTGTGAGTTTTGCAATCCCCAAAAGTTGGTCTTCAAATTAAAAGTGAGAATCTACACTAAACCTCAGAGAAACCCTGATAATATTCAAGGGAGAATATTCAAAGTGTTTTCTATAATATTCAACGTTTCAGCTCTCTCCAAAAAAAAAAAAAAACTTATCCTTAAGTATTTATACTATTACCATTTAACCTTAAAAATTAAATAGAAAAGACAGCTGCAAGCATTGTAGAGAAAATACTATTTATACTATTGCAGAGAACACTTTGAATATTCTCTCCTGAATATTTCTAGGGTTTAGTGTAGATTTCATTTTTTAATTTGAAGACCCATTTTGGGGGATTGAAAGTCAAATTGTAGTCATCTTCCATTAATCCAAGCTTGTGGTTTTCAACTCGAAGGTGTTTTTGTTCTTCATTGTTTTGGGTAATTCTCAACTATGTCTCTTATATTCATTGTTGTTGATTTTGCCTTAGCCATGAGTAGCTAAGCACCCACAACTTGGGGTTGTGTAAACCATGAGTAGTTGACTTGAAATAACCTAGACTTTGTGCATTTCTTTGATGGGGTTTTTATGTATTGTTTAATTCCTTTCTCTTTGACTCTTGTTTGGTGGTGGCAAACACTAAACCCCTCCTACTATCATGATCCCAACCAAGGTAGTCATGAATAGGAAAAGGAAATAGATGACACGATTCGATTAATGTGTTCTCGTTTAATCAACCAAACTTGACCAAGGGGAGGTTGACTGGGACAAAGGCTAACGATTAGTTGGCACACTATGGTTGCCGACCAAGCACCATGGTAAAATTCAACCTTCAGCTTTACAAGAGGGCTGGAAGAACTTAAGTTACCGTCCTGTATGCGAATTCCTAATTAGAGCTATGTTGTTTAGTGTAATTGAGTCAACGAATCATGGGAAACACAATTCCCAAGTTTTCCGTCAATTTGATTGTCTTCTTGAATAAATAGTGTAGTGTTTATTTTTGTTCTTCATTTTGAATCACAACCCCCTCCCATTTTAGAGAATATAGTGATCAATGCTTGAAATGATTGTTAGTGGATCAACTTAGTCAAGCCCCGTATTCCCTGTGGATTCGACCCTAACCTCTGGTTAGTTTTATTGTTGACTGCGACCACTTTACTGTTGGAGTGTAAACATCATAAATCATGGCACCATTGCCGGGGAATACGGCTAGGTGCTTGACTTCAATTCACTAGTAGTTAATTCAAGTTTTAATTTCTTAATTCTCTTATATTTTAATTTTATTTTTGGTTTTTGTTGTTTAGTATTATTTACAGGATGTGCTAGGTTGTATGTCCAGTACGAGGAGCCAGGGCAGTCCCTTAGCTCTGATCAATTTGGAGATCCATCGAATTACTGGAAGAATGGCTTATGTCAATGAGGATATTGCGGTTGATGAAGAAATGAATGTGAATGATGATTATATGGGAAGAGAGGAGAATCCACAACCAAGGGATAATAGACCACAACTTAGGGATTTCAACGGAAACGCTTATGGTTGGAATCAATATCGCTTGAACGCTATGGACATAGATGTTACTAGTGCTATAGTGTTGCCACCATTACCAGCAGATACTAAGTTCACTGTGTCGAGTGGATTACTCCAAATGCTCCAAAGCCGTGGTTTGTTCATAGGGTTACCTTCAGAGGATCCCCATCATCATCTCCATAATGTTATCTTCATTTGCAAAAGTGTCATGGGGACACAAAATCATTCTTTGGATGCAGTTGGTTTGCAAGTGCTTCTATTGTCACTAACTGGTAATGTAGCTATGTGGTTATTTGAGCTACCTCAAGGTATAATAACAAGCTGGGCAGAGCTTCAGAGAGCTTTTCTAGAAAGGTACTTTCCAAGATCCAATAAGCTTAAGCTCAATGATCAAATAAACAACTTTCAGCAATTGCTCGGTAACTCAATTAGTACCACATGGGAGAGGTTCACCAAGTGTTTGTGAATGGTCTCTGATCACAAGATTGTTGATGATGCCTTGGTTGAGATATTCTGTCAGACATTTGACGAGAATAGTCAAGCTTGTGCCGACACAATCATGGGAGGCATGTTTCTTGACCAACCTTTTCCATTGTTCACCAAAAGAATGGAGCAAGTGGTTAAAATCAATAAAGCATGGGGTCAAAGGGAGAGAGGTGCTATGAAGACTTCTTGTGTGGTAAACACCAACAGTGAGCAAGCTAAAGTCAACGAGGAGATCATGCAATAACTTGCCCAACTTGGCACAAGAATGGATTTGGTCTTAAAGCAAATCAAGCGAGTGTTCAAGCGGTGACATACCAAACTCCTAAGGCACCCATGTATGATGATCCATTCTTTGAAGATGCTTGCTTCGTGAGTAACCAATCGGCTGGTTCCCGGAACAACCCCCAAGTGTCTAGTTCGGACTATTCGAAGCAAGGTTCTGGGAATCAAGGTCGGAACTACAACTGTGATGGTTCAGATAGAGACAACCAAGATGGTTATTACGAAAGGGAGACAGTGTTGGATGCTGAATGGGGTAGAAGAGATCGCTATAGAAATGGTCCTTATGTGCCGCCGCACAACTGTGATGCTGGATCAAGTACTTCTAGGATTGAAGAGATGTTTGACAAGTTGTTGCAGAGTGCTGACCATTAAGATTAGACCTTGAAAGTAATGAAATTGGATATTTCAAGCATAAACCAAATGATAGAGTCTCATTCGGTGGCCATTAAACCACTAGAGTAACAATTTGGCCAAGTTTCTTCTCAATTGAACAAACTGCAAAAGGGCATTTTACCAAAAGCAATATGGTTCAAAATCCCAAGAATGAGGCGCAGTGCATGACGGTCATGACTAGAAGTGGTAAACGTACCATCGATCCCCCTATGCTGGTGGTTGAGGATGAAGTTTGTGAGAAGGGTATTGTAACCAAGTTGAGGGTGAGGAAAAAGGTTTGGAGAGTGATGTGATGCAAAGAAAAGAAGCAAGAGAGCAAGAAAACGCTAGGATGATCTCCAAACCTCCTCCACCTTTCCCTCAAAGACTTAAGAAGAATGATGAGGATGGAAAATTCAAACACTTCCTCTCAATGCTAAAGCAATTGCCCATCAACATTCCCCTTCTAGAAGCTTTGGAAAAGATGCCCGAGTATGGCAAGTACATGAAGGATTTGGTGACAAAGAAGCGCACTTTAATCCATGAGCTTTCGCAAGAGCTCCAACAATGTAGCATGATCATGACCAAAGGACCCTGGTGCATTCACTATTCCTTGCACCATTGGTGATGTAGAATTTGCAAGGGAATTGTGTGACTTAGGAGCAAGTATCAATCTTATGCCTCTTGCAGAGGTTGTTTTTGACATCTGCCAATCAATGATCCATATCCACCTGGAGAGACTTGATGGATATGGATTCTGGTCAACTTCGATTTAGGGTTAACGATGCAGAGGTTGGTTTTGACATCTGCCAATCAATGAAACATCTGGATGAGTTTAGGAGTGATGTTTGGGCCATTGAAGATTTTTGATGATTGATGATGATAAAGTCGAGCCACAACGTTAAATAAGGCGCTTCTTGGGAGGAAACCCAAGTATGTTTTATAATTTTGACTTGTTTTTAAGTTTATTTTGGTTGTTTGAATTGTTAAGGAGTAGATTGATGTTTATTTTAAGTGTTAAAACAATGAAGCGGTTGTGTTATTTTGGAAATTAGTGTATTTTGTGGTTTGGTTTGCAGGTATTAATCCAGAGCTGAAAGTTGGGGGAAAATTTCATTAGGAGCAGCCTCTACAAGCAGGTCTACGAGTTATAGTGCACACTATGACTCATAGTCATGCATCATAGAGGGAAATAGTGATGAATTAAAGTTGGCACACACACTACGAGCCAACCTTACGATTTGCAGGGTCCCCTATAAGTCGTAAGTGGGGTTCGTAGTGCCCAGGTATGAATTCTGAATTTTTCTATGTGTTGGGTCTGCTTTAAGACTGGGACCTACAAGTTGTAGGGAGCCCTTGACTCGTAGTCTGGGTTTCATAGCCCGGAAATGAAGAATTTTTAAAGTCGACCTGGTAAGGGTATATTAGGGGTAAAAATACATTAGACCCCTAATTTCTCTTGTTTTGAACGATTTGTCCCACCAAAGAATCCCCTAAACCTTTTCTACTATTCCGATCCTCTTCTCCGTCAAACTACGTTACTTTCTGGCAAGTTTTTTTGGCAGGTCAACTACCCTAGGGTTTCGGCATCCCCTTTTTCCCTTCATTGCAACTAATTTCTCTTTATCTTCTCGAGTGGTATATTTTCTTAGTTATATTATGCACACTCATGTTATGATTCTCGTATTTTGTTGGTTGATTGTGTGTTTATTGAGGATATTGAGAATATCCTTGAGAATATGATTTACTAGAAATGAGAACTAGGGTTTGGTTGATTAATGTTCCCTAGTGTTGTTTTGAATGATGAAATCACCTTTGTTAGTTGATTGTGGTGTTAACATATTGATCATATGGGTGTAGTTCATTATTGTTGGTTGATCAATTTGTGAATTCATGGCGGGATTGGAATTGCGCTGATATGGTATGTTTGGAATATAATCTACCATTTGAGATACTTATTGTATGGCTTTGTTTTTAACTCCTTTAAACTCCTATGATTGTGTGTTGGGTGTTGATAATTGTGAGTTTGGGGATCAAATTTTCTTGGGTATAACTCGAATATGTCTTGGATTTGTTGTTTAATTATGTTGATTATGCATAAGTCTCTGGGGAATAACTGTTGATTTGGAGGTTTTCATGATTTAGTAACTAGTTTGGTTGTGTGCTTGACATAATTTTAAGATCTTGCTTCGATATTGTTGATTGTTGGTTTGATTGGTTTTTAGGTTTTTGTGGCAAGGCTACAAGCATTACAGGTGCCTTTTGTTTTCTGATACGAGGACTATCTAGCAGTCGTAGGATTCCCTATGAGTCGTAGTAGTCACTCGTAGGGGGAAACAGTCACCTATGGTTCCTTAACACTTGCCATATGAGACCCACCTAGGACTCGTAGTGACTATTACGAATCATAGCGAGGGACTCGTAGGACCTACCTTGTTCTAAATTGTATTCTATTATCGACTACGAGCCCCGGCTACAATTCGTAGGTCATCCGACGAGCCGTACTTGAGCCTCGTATCTGTGATTAGAATGTTATCTTTCTCAGGCACCTTAGCACTACGAGGCTACTGTACGACTTGTAGGTCACCCTACGAGTTGTACTTGTACCTTGTATCTACAGACCTGTAACTAATTCTATGAAGTTTTTATTTGTTTTACTTTTTGTTCTTGCTTCTTTCTTTGTTTCTGTTCTGAGTATACATAAATGTGGTGCTCATCATGGGTTTGTAATGAAATTTTCAGGTCCTATGGCACCAAAGGCTAGAAAAGAAGCTATTAAAGCTTTGGGTCAACGGTTGAGGGATGAACCATCAGATGATAATCAGTCAGAAGGATCTCAAGAGGTCCATGAGTCATTGACCCTAAGGTATATGTGCCCCAGACTAGAGCCAGTGTTGCACTAATCCTGATGGAGGTTATTAGTTCCTCCCAGTCTGACGAGGAGGGCAATGCAGAGGGGTCGGGTAGCAGCCCCTCACACTCAGAGACAAGTTCACTGGAGGCATCCCAGACCCCTCATGATACTGTAGAGTCATAGCCCCTAACTGACCTATCGTTTTCCTCTACTGATCCCAAAAATGGCAGATGGGGAATCGAGGGCATGAAATTTGTCTATGACAAGGTGTTGGAGCTAAAGAGGCAGGGAAAGCCTGTTCGAAAATTTCATGAGGAGTAGAGGCTTAATGATTCAGGGCTAAGTAGGGTGCCATACTTAGAGGCAAAGATTGACCGTCATAGGCTTAGATGGTTGTCACAGAGGTTGGGCAAGTACGCCCCTCATCTAGTCCAGGAATTCTACGACGCCTACTATGCCACCATTCTCTGAGATCTTCCTAAAGGGAAGAAACCTATAGAGTGGCTGATGTTACGAGAGGTATAAGTCAGGGGTCAGATAGTGGACATCTCAGATGAGACGATTAGAAGGGTTCAGTTCGGGCCAAACTACAGGGTACCTTGTTCCACCGCAGAGTATGATGATAGAATTACAAATATGAGGAAAGCAGTGAGCAAAAAGGATGTTGAGGTAAAAATCAAGCTCCTCAGGTGGATAGCTAACAAGATTTGTGAGGAGGGTTTTGAGCCTACGTGGGTCACAAACCACGCTGATTAGATCATAAAATCCCACCTCTTATTCCGGGCCAAATTTTGGTGGTCTATTATCTGTTGGCGCATCAAGCCTACTGTATGGATAATATGATCACCTTGGAGAGAGCTGTACTACTAGCCAGCACTCTAACTAGCTATGAGATTGATTGGGCCCGAGTCATAGCTGAGCAGATCCACGAGTCGGCGATTCTTACCCAGACCTTATTGCATTTTCCCATCCTGATACACATATTATGTAATGAGGCAGGGGTGCGTGTCTCCCTTCACTTGGACTCACATGTAGAGGTCGGGCGTACTATGGATCCTAGCCTGATTAAGGCTTATGAAAACCCTGTGGCCCTACAGCAAGCAGCTTCTCCTACTATTCTAGATCCATTTCCTCTAGAGCTACAAACTCAGGAATCGATTCCAGCCACCACCAATTCTACTCCAGTTGCTTCAGAGCCACCTCGAGCTATTGATACTGAGGCGATGCCATCCTCTGACATACTTTCACCAACACCTTCCACTACTCAGGTTGCTTCCACAGACTATCCTTTTATGTCTATTTTTGCTTTTCAGGCTTTAGTGCGCAGGTTAGCAAATACGGAGCTCCAACTGAGCAGGTTGATGAGCTAGCTCAAACCTTGGGTTTGTCAAACAGTCCAGGAGTTAGAGGAGAGGGCCAAGGAATATACTCGTGAGATAGTAGAGTAGTGGATGCTAGAGTAAATGCCTTTGAGGATAGGGTCCAGAATAGACTCTAGAATACACGGCTTGCTGACATGGTTGTTGTGAATGATGAGTTGGCCAAGTTCAAGGTCGATCTATTGAAGATGTGAGCGGCTCTGATAGTAGCCCTAGAGGAGGCACTGGCAAGTGATGATGTGTTTGATTTATTCGATGATCGTCCACATGCCTATGGGAAGAGGCCCTCGAGAGTGATGATGCAGCCGTGAGCCAAAAGAGACCCAACACTGATGATGAGGTTGCAGCACTGGAGGAGCAGATTACTGATACAATGCTGCAGGAGTCATTAGCTATGGTAGCTATAACGAGAGTCCGGGAGTAGCAGATAGCATAGGGAGCTGGGAGCTTAGGTATAGCTACAGCCCAGACCATCGAAGAGGAGATTAGACCCCAGGACCCCCAGGACCAAATAGATGTCGGTGCTTGAGCACAATGTGTTTGATACTTTTGACCCCCCCAACCTTATTGATGCTTTTGGATACTTTATTCTATTTATGTTTTTCTTTAGATAATTTGATTTATTATTCAAATAAATCTAAGGGCCCATTCCTAGCTTTTATGGATGTTTTATTTTAGAGATTGGGCTTTCATCTAACTTGTTGGATGATTGTTTCTCATTTTGAATTTTTAAAAGTTTATACA
>JAPFFP010031456.1:0-15621 GCA_026153255.1 Solanum medicagineum | reverse complement strand
CCTTGGTGAATCATCATGTGGGCAAGTACCAGTGGAAGATTTCTAAATTCCATACACTAGAAAGATATCAGATGAACGATGCAGTGTATTCTGAAAAGTTTACTGTTGGGAAATACAAATGGTATATCAGTTGTTCATAATAAGCCTTCTTTCACGTATGTACAATTATCTTAACATGTTAATTTGTACGCAGGCAACTTAAGCTATATCCCAAAGGTGATGCTAGAGCTAATGGCGGATTTATTTCACTTTATCTTCGATTAGTTGATGCTAAAGTGATTCATTCTCGAAAAAGGGTCCTGGCGAAGTTTAGCATATCTATTAAAGAAGAGAATGGTCATGACCACCGCTTTTTCACTGGTATGTTCTCTTATTCCTTATGTTGATTTGTAGGCTCATATCGATCGCTTTAAGATCCACCCATCAATAATTTTAGTTTGTATTTCTGAATTCTGCATTTTGCTAGTGCAGTAACTGGAGCTTGGTTTGTAGATCCTAAATCTTTGGGTTGGGGATGGCCGTCATTTATGGAACGAAGTAAGCTGAAGGATCCAAAGAAAGGCTTCGTTGTTGGAGACTATTGCATTGTAGAAGCAGAGGTTTCTGTACTATGTGTTGTCAATGGTTTAACCTAATTCTTCAACAAGAATTAGATATTTATTTCTTTGGAGGATGCTTCCTTAGCTTCCATTTTGTTAAACCGATCACAAAATTATTTTAATGGTTGTTGCCATTTTGGTAAGCTGAATCAATAATCAAATAAAGTGTAATGTCTATGAGTTTATGTTGCCATTAGATATTCATTCCCAAGTGATTAGGATAGTTGTATTGGGGGTAACATTACATGCCTTTCACCATATTTTTTGTTTTGGCAAGAGAGCAATCAATGATAGTGTAGGCTATAGTTGATAATATAGACTCAAAGCCTCATGTTGAACGCGTATGGTTTAGTATCCATAATTTTAAATACTTTATCATTCAATGCATTTCAAATTTTGTAAGTTGTTTATGATACTTCTTTTTTTTCTTTAATTTAAGATTACCCTCTCTTATTTGTTTACCCATTAAATAATATAATGAATGAGAGAAAAACGAGTTCACAATCTATTTATTTTTTATCAAAACTATTTGACAATTTTGAATTAAAGTAATCACATTTACGGTATAAAAATAATTTGTAACAAATTATTCGTCATTATTGTATAATTTGAATATTTTTTCTATGTATATATATTTAGTTATATCATGTTTATATTTATTTCCCATATTTTTATAATTATTTATTCTTATATATATTATATGTTATCCTTTTAAATGTTTTCTTTATTCTTCCCCTTTTTTAGAAATATCCCAAAAATAAGGAACAAATATTGAGAAGAATGGAAAGATTTATGGAAGATTAGTTAATTAGTTAATATCCCCATCTCAATGGAACGCATTTTTGGATTCTTTAGTTTTTTAAATTGCTTTAGGTATAAATGCAAATAATTTATTGTTATTTGTTATTTTGATAAGGGCGCCATTCATTTATAGTATTCCTTAGAGGTAATGAATTACATGGTAATTTTATCAAATCACTTTTTAAAGATGATAAATAATAAAGAAAAATGACTATAGTTAATAATAAGGATAAATAACAAATTAAGTGCAAAATAATCTCTTAATTTTATAAAATCAGACAAGTATTGTTAGACATCTAGTTTTAATATGATAGAAAAGTAAACATGGATGGAGGCATTAATTTTATAAAAATTGGCTAGTTATGTTTTTCTTCACAAAATTATTTGGAAAGTTAAGAAATAACTACATTTTATATAAACAAGTGCTAGAAAAAGCTTGCGGAAACAACTCTTTGATGTTATTATTGATGATATTATTGATAATTGTAAGACACTCATGTGTGGTTTTACTTCTACTTCTTTGGCTTTCGTAGTTTCGTTAGAAGACCAACGAACCATTGTGCCCATCAGTTAGGTCAGACTTCCGATTTTTTGACTAATGCTATGGAGTGAATAATATACCCATCTTTGATTTATCTTGTACTCAATTTTAATTTGACCAATAATTAATTAAATTTCTATTTAGTTTGTCAATGGTGGATTCATTGCTAATTTTACGGAAAAATATAATTCTAAAATAACTTCTTTGAGGAAAAATAGCTGTATACAAATTCTGTACCCTAATTTTGTGCATTATTAAATGGCACATTTTTAGGCTTTCATCATGTCAACTAAATCCTCCTAATCTTATTTTAATAAGCCCTATTAGGTTATCGTCAGTAACACAAAAAATGAAGAAACTGAATTTGAACAAAATCTTTGCTTCACGCTCTAATGGTATGAAATATTTTTTTTGGTTGTCCATTTGGTATTTGGTGTCCGTATTGGAGCCCGACTACTCTAGATTTGTGCCGTGTAGGGCCAATTCGAGAGAAATGCTTTTTTTTCATACCCGGAGCTCAAATGCGAGATCTCTGGTTAAGGAAGGAGTAGCCCATTCGCAGCGCCACATCCGTATATGATGTCTTTTCCTTCCTTTTGTTCTTGTATTTTGTTGGATTGTAATTTTGTGTCTTTATTTGTTGAAGTTGGCAGTGAAAATAGAGATGCATTACCAGGGCGTTACTTATTGAAGTTTGAATCTTTTTCGATGCTCTCAGCTGATGACAATAAAAAATATGAATCAATTGTGTTCCAATCCAATGGCTACAAATGGTATTCCTTTCGTTCACTTTTACTCATCGTTATTTTATTATCGTACTTTGATCTAACTATCTCTATGAGATAGCATAAGGTTTGTGTATATTTTACCATCTTCGGATCCCATTTGTGTGATTCTACTAGGTATGTTGTTGTTGAACTTTGATCTAATATTTTAGGATGTATTTTTCATCACATTAATATGAGAAAGATTGTAAGTTATAACATTTTTTGTATAGTTTTCAACCATCTTAATTTTAGATTTTTAAATATTAAATTTATCATTTTAATTTAATTTTTGAAGTTTAGTCAAGTTTACCTCAAAATGCAAAATAGCAACAAATAAAAATGAATACAGAGAGTAATATATATGGGCATATGGTTTCTCAAGATTAATGAGACATGCAAAAGTAGACAACATGGTTTTTTTTTTCGTTCAAATTAACATTAATGACTTATTTTTCAAACCATAATCTAAACTAAACATCAAGTGATAAAAGTACTCTATTGAGTTATCAATCATTGTTCTTTAAGAGGTATAAACAACTTTAAGTAAACAAATAAAAATGAAGAGAGAGAAAACGGGTGTCATGGTTTAACTAGAAAGAAGTAGATTTTATTTATGAAACATAGAATAGTTATGGTTAACATATCAAAAGTAGTATTGTTCCAAATAATTTTGGTTGATAAAAAATCTATAATTGTAGAAAGTTGGTAATTGATCATTTTAGGTGAAAAGGGAATTATGATACTTATTCCATATTTGAATTTTATTGGTCTGGAAGTCGATGACACTCCTTGGTCAAATTTCACATTTTGTAATCGATAAAACTTAAGAAATTTCATCCGAGATTTATAACTCTCAGGAGAATTATTGTAAAATGATAATTTTTCAAAAATGACCTTAGGATCATTACATAATTAGGTGAAAAAGGTATTGGAAGTATGAGTAAGAAACTTATGATGAATTTTATATTATTTTTGACAGGCGAATGATCATCTATCCCAATGGAGATGGAAGTGTGGAGGAACATGATCACATTTCTGTATACTTAGCCATGGCTGAGAAAAGATCTTCAGAGTCTTGGGAGGTGAATGTCACATTCAGCTTCTTCATTTTTGATCAAATTCATGGAAGGTATCTTCTAATGAAAGGTATATATATTTAGCGTTTGACATTTTCTTGATAAATTTAAATATGAATTGAGTTGAATATATAAGACTACTTTATTGCAGGAGCACACCAACGTTTTGACAATATGAAACCTGAATGGGGTTTCTCCAAATGTATTTCCCATGAAATATTCAAAGATCCCTCTAACGGTTACCTTGTTAACGATATGTGCGTCTTTGCGGTCGATCTATACGTCATCAAGAACCATGGACAAGGTGAATGTATGTCCGTGGTGAAGCATCATGTGGCCAAGTCTTATAAGCACCAGTGGAAGATTTCTAATTTCCATACACTAGAAAGATATCCAAAGAACCGTGTAATATATTCTGAAAAGTTTACTGCTGGGGGTTACGAATGGTATATCAGTTGTTCATAATAAGCCTTCTTTCACGTATGTACAATGATGTTATCATGTTAATTTGTATGCAGGCAACTTTATCTATATCCTAAAGGTGATACTAGAGCAAATGACCAATTTATTTCAATTTATCTTCGATTAGTTGATGCTAAAGTGATTCATTCTCGAAAAAGAGTCCAGGCAAAGTTTAGCATATCTATTATAGAAGAGAATGGTCATGACCACCGCTTTTTAACTGGTATGTTCTCTTATTCCTTGTGTTGATTTGTAGGCTCATATCGATCGCTTTAAGATCCACCCATCAATAATTTTAGTTTGTATTTCTGATTTCTGCATTTTGGTAGTGCAGTAACTGGAGCTTGGTTTGTAGATCCTAAGTCTTTGGATTGGGGATGGTCATCATTTGTGGAACTAAGTAAGCTGAAGGATCCAAAGAAAGGCTTCGTTGTTGGAGACTGTTGCATTATAGAAGCAGATGTTTCTGTACTATGTGTTGTCAATGGTTTAACCTAATTCTTCAACAAGAATTAGATATTTATTTCTTTGGAGGATGCTTCCTTAGCTTCCATTTTGTTAAACGGATCACAAAATTAATTTAATGATTGTTGCCATTTTGGTAAGCTGAATCAATAATCAAATAAAGTGTAATGTCTATGAGTTTAGTCAAGAATGTACATAATTATCACTATAGTTGATAATATAAACTTAAAGTCTCATGTTGAACGAGTATGTTTTAGTATTCATAATTATCACTGCTTTATCGTTCAATGTATTTCAAATTTTGTAAGTTGTTTATAACACTTTGTTCTTTTTTGTTTTTTTTTTTTTTAAAGATTACCCTCTCTTATTTGTATAAAGCGTACGGAAATCAAAATGAACTTTGGATTTTGGTAATCATCTTAGATCTGAAATTTTTTATTTCATTTGAGTTATATATACAAAGGGCTTCATCACATCACAAAAAGTAAGAATGAATTTCTTTTTTGATTCCACAAATTCGTGCAAATAAACAATCACAATACCAATATTGCATTCATCAAATTTTTGTTGTCCAAAAATGAATTAATACGTGTCAAATCGAGAAACGGCACTTTTAGAAAATAGTTTATTTTAAACTACAAAATTCGTACAAGGAAAGAGACGTTCTGTGCTGCTGGCTGTACGTTTTTTGTCGTCTGGTTTTGCTGCGGCGTTGTACGGGGAGTTTATGTCTTCAGGGATAACTGGATAAGTATATTGTTGGCTGATTTTTTATTTTACAAGTAATTTGGCCCGGGTTCTTTTTTCCGGATAATTGGGTCCAATTTAAAAAAAAATTATTCAAAGTCTAAATTAGTAAAAAATATACTAAATTTATTTATTAAATTTTAAATTAGTAGAAAATATATTTTTTATGATGCGCTATTGGTATATTGATACCGGTTGCTACATGTATACCCTATTGGTATATCATATAAGGTGGGTACTGACGTCAGCATATGAATTTTAGTTTCCCTTGATAATTTAGTTATTTTAAAATCACAATCAAGGTCAATTTAGGATTCAAAATATAGCCAAATCGAATAGTTGATTAGATTGGCCATAAGGTGAATTAATATAAGTTAATTAAAAAGGTTCTTGAATTAATGAAGTGAAATAACTAACTTAATTATCAACTAATTAATTTAAAAAATATTTCATAAATTAACTAAGATAATTACCAAAAATAAAATCTTTTGAAATAAATTTTTTTGAAAAATCATGAAAAAGGGGATGGAAATTGGGCTTAGCAGACCCAAATTCAAATCTGTCCTAATTGCTAAAAATGAATTGGGCCTGTTCAACCCTTCTAAACTGGCCCTCTGCTGCTGCCTGTTGAGAAAAATAAATGGGCTTAAGACTCCATTCCCTGTGAATTAGTGAGGTATATACACTGTATCAATGTATATACAACATTTCAGCAAACCAGATTTGCCTCCCACCAATAAGTCCTGTAAATTCAATATTGTAGCCCTTTGATTGTTTCCGCAACAAATTTGGACTTGGGGGCCATCTCACCTCTGTATACATTCACTGTATATAAGTGTATACAAGTGTAAAATTTGCCCGGCAGCTTTCTTAAACCTGTACCAGCCCTTTCCATGGCTCTGAATAAGACAGGATGACTCGGAATTCGCAAATATGCACCAGAGGAGTCCAAATTGAACTCATGAACAAGGTTCATACAATAAAAAAACAGAATTGAATTAGTATATGAGCAAAATCTATTGAAGTGCAAGCGATTCTAATATGTAATTTATTACCTGTAAACTTTAATCAAGGCACAGCAAGCATTCAGAATGTCAACAAGTGATGGAAAAGGTTATGCTGCCAAATTTCGAACAAATGAGACCAAATGAACATAATTTAAACCCGGATCGAACTCGGGACTAAGAAGTCCTCATTCTTAATAGATGAAAATATGATCAAACGATGGGGAAAAATCAGGGGAAGTGAAACATCCCAGAACTAGTTTCAAAACTAGCAAACAGAGAGTAACAAGGAGGTTAAAACAGCTTATAACACCCGACCTCTCGACATGAATTCAAAAATGAACCGTAAAAGTCTGATTTAATCCCTGTGTTCAACACCAGACAGAAACAAATCATATGCTAAAGCTCAACAATACATAATATGCTAGATTAACATGTCATTACAGGTATTAAAACCAAATCAGTCCAAACCGCATCAAAATCATTATACTTATATTCAAAAGTCTTCATATAAATTCACATAAATCAAACCAGGGAAAAAAACCAACAGGCGACAGAACCATACTCATGCTGAAAGGGGAGTAAAGCTACATTCTATAGCAGCAAGACTTTGAAGACGTGAGATTAACACTCAAACGTAAACCATAACGTACTAAAACCCTAAAACTGACAAGTAAATTGAAGCTAAGAATGAACTAAGAAGTCACTGATTGTGTTCGACAGTAAAAAAACTGAAGTGGGGTCTGCAATTGTGGGTTAAGGGGGTTTCAACAAGATCATACATTCGTCGTTGACACAGGTGAACTAATGAGAACCCTGAAACACAGCGTTTAATCCCTCTCTTCATTTTGCATGTTTTCTGATGGTGGCCAACATTAGAACTTGCCTAGTGTTACTGACTGGACCAAGATATAAATGAATAGGAAAAGAGATTAATTAACAGGATTTGATTGATGTATTCTCATCTAATCAATCAAGTAGGGCCAAGGGGAGGTTATATTGGGACTAATATGTAAGGGTTAGTAATGCACACTATGGAGATAGGGCAAGTCGCATAGTGAAATTCACCACTTACCTTTGACAAAAAGGCTTGGTGAACTTAACTTACCATCCTGTATGTTATACACTAGAAAATAATTAGGTTATCAGGTGATGCCGAGTTGGGGAATCTTATGGAACACAATACCCTAGTTTCTCTCCATATTGATTTCTCTCTTGGGTGTGTTTAGCTTAGTTTTATTTTCTATTGATTATTACAACCCCTCCCATTCTATTTCTTGACAACTGCTTTATCCTCTAGAAAGGAGGTGTAACTTGGGCGACACCAGAAAGCTCTTCAATCTTGTCTATGCCTATACTAATGGGATATTATAATCTCACAATCATAGTTAGGTGAGCGAACTCACACTTTAATCATTCATTCATTCTTGACTTGAATATCATTCTAAGAGCATGCCATGTCATAGGATATCTCGTGATGCAATGCATTAATACATGTAAATTAGCTTTAAGATCTTGAAACTCAAAGGAAATATGCACACTCATATGTATCCATGACAACCAACCCATACTTGATGTAACCCATATACCAATTCACAAACCCATTACTTGAAATCAATAAGATACATGACTGAATACACCAATTCATAAAATTCATGTGATTTAGACTTTATTCATATACAATAATAATAAGGAAAATATGAGTTTAAGTAAAATCAAGCAACCCTCCATCAACTTCATAACCCAAAATTTCTTCAGTAAGAAGAATCATAAATAGCTATGGAATCTTGAAATTGCTAGTTATCCGTGTATGAGAGTAGTAGGATTCACCAATTTAAAAGATCATTTAAGGAACCAATATCATCATATTCATATCCCCAAATTATCTTGTAAAGAAATCTCAAATAGTCATGAGTTTCAAGTAAAAGAACATAGTTTATAGTTTTTCATGCATATAGGAAGTAGAATCAATCAATTTAAAACAAATTTTAGAAAACCCATCAAATATCATCAAATCCCTAACTTCCGTAATATGGAATTCAAGACATAACATCCATCCCATGAAATTAAACATTATTTCATAATAATATAGGTTAACTAACATCAATAAATTTATAACATAAGCAATTGGAGGAATAGTATGAAACCCATGAAAAAATACATACTTGAAATTAAAAATGGAGTAGAAAATAATTTGAGTCTTCATGGGTGAAAGGATCCCATGGATGAAATCCACATACCTTTTAGCCTTGCATAGAAGTTTGAATAAAGTTTGAGTTTGAACTTCATGATTCTTGAAGAATTCTTCATTTGAACCTTGAAAGAAGACTTGAGAAGATTTTTAGGTATTCGGGGTTCAAGGGTTTGATTGAGAGTGTTGAGTATATAAATATAGGTATGAGAGGGTAAGAAGGTCAAAACCTCCCTTAGGATGCGAAAAATATATGGGGAAAATGACTCAAAAGCCCCCACTTAAAATAAAAAAATGATGCCTAGATGAAACCTTCTAAGAAGGCCATCCACAACCCATCAAAAACACCACAGCCTGTAGTAGGGTTGTATATGCAGGTAGCCTGACAGTGCTTCATTAAAATGGGTGTAACTTTTTGGTTTGAACTCTAAATAAGGTGAAATCAGGGCATTGGAAAGATAATCTGAAGAACTTTCATTTGGTAGGTCATCGAGCATCTAATTCATTGTGTTCTAAAAGATTTGATCATTTAAAGTAGACACATATATGAACTCATACTAGAACTTTGTAGATTGGAATATTTTGCACTTGGCTTGATGAGAAAGGGGCATGAAATTGCATGAGGGGTCACGGAGGGGCTAGCTAATACTGTTAAGGGTTTAAGGGGACAGGAAAGGTCAAAAATACTATTCATAAAAACTAGGCGAATCAACCTATGAAGGCCTGATTATGAGTCGTAAATGAATGCATGACTCATCTTGCATGTCGTAAATCATGATCTACTAGGCTCCAAAATCACAAACCTTTCCATGGTTCATAAAGTTTACCATGGATCGTAAAGCCCTTCGTAGATTCCTTCTATACTTAACCAAAATTTTCAGCTTTCAAGACCCCATCTATGACCCATTGTTATGACCCGTAGAGCACTTCACTACCCTTAGACTCTTCTCGTACTTTGCTTCAAGAATTTGAATTTTTCACAAAGCAAATTCCTAATCCATGAGGCCTTTGTACGGTCTGTGAACTAAACCATGACTTATACTTAGGTCTCGTGCTTTCATTCTAGTGACCAAATTTTCAATTTTCGCCTTAGCCTCAACCTCAAACTTACAGGTCGTTACAATATCCCCCCTTAGGAATATTCTTCCCTGAATGTTACTCAAGCGAGCATGATAAGAGGGAAATGAACATATAGGAATCAATCATAAATGTAATACGTAAGCCAGACATCATTTCCATCCAAACTTTTAAATCATTAACATCAATATTCTAAATGCACACATAACATGTTTTCATGATTGCAAGTAAGCTTCTAATCGAAACCAACTTTATGAACATACATGTATGATGAACAATAAGTGAAGACTAAAGTGAATGATGCGTGGGGATGAATATGAAACCTACCACTTTGCCAATACCTCAATGCAACTACTTGCACCCAATCACCAATTAGAGCACCACCATTATCATTTTCAAATAAACATATTCATACCAGGCAAAGCATTTTGAGCTCTTTCTCTTCCCTTTCGAGCGGCCACCAGGTAATCCCTCCTCTTGTATCCCAACTCATTACACTCAAAGAAACCTTCTGATCCCATTAGACACTTACCTAAATGCATTCTACCACACTTGTCACAAGTAGGATAAGGTTTTCTGTCCCTCTTGCTCTTAGGCTCAAAGTCTTAGTGAATAGTGATCCACCTCATCAAAACGGGCCCTCTTTGACTCTCTTGAACCCCCTTCTCATATTTGCATCTCAATTTATTCTATATAAGTCATAAGCCTCAAAATATCCATTTCCCTTACTAGTACAGCGGTCTGTCACTCTTGGACAAGCAAGTCAGATACCTCGACATTAACTTGCTCATTCTAGCATAGGGGTCGGCAACTAATGATGCAGCATATTTGGAGAGTTGAGTGAAATTGAGAGAATACTCACTCAGACTCATATTCCCTTGCTTCAGATTGATAAATTGTTGCATCTTGGCTTGCCTCAACTCTAAGGGAAAGAAGCGATCTAGGAATGTATCCTTGAACTCTCTCTCGAAATAGGACCCCAATCTTCATTTCGCTCACTTTCTATTCTATGTGCCATATTTGAGCCACCTCTTTAAGTTGCAAGGTTGCCAACTTTGCGTTTTCCTCCGAAGATACTCCCATAATGGCCAATATTTTATGCATTTCATCCATGACTCTTGAGCATCTTCCTCAACCTTTGATCCATGGAACTCGGGAGGTTTCATCCTAGCAAAGTCACTCACTCTAGAGGCTAGAGTGGGAGCATTTGGGATATTAACACCTTGGTTGTCTTGATTGATCACCACTTGTGACAAATAGTCATCGCGGCCTGAAACTCCATATGAGTCACTCCTTCATCTTGAAGGACTTAAGGCATTTTTCTTAGAGGTATTCTTCTTGGAGGCATTATCTAGAAAAGTACAAATAATGATCTATTAGAAAAGGGAACCTAGGATAACTCTAAAGCACGACATAGATCATGAAAGAAGTGAGACAATTCCTAACTGCCTTATAGAATCCTCCTCATAGATGTGGCTTGCTTCACACCCATGAATAAGACTCCATTCGACGTGGTATGTAGGACTTAAAGAACCCTTTTCAGAACCTCTTGCTCTGATACCAAGTTTGTAACGACCTGACCTTGGGGCCCAATCATCAAAAAGTGTATCCGTTCCCTAAGACAGCTCACCCAAGACACCTTAAATATCTTAAGAATTCATAGGCAATGACATAAGGATAAGAATAAAACTAAGGGGAAATGGGTTGTTAGCCACAAGTTCAAACCAAAATTAATTAAAAGAAGTAGATCCAACCATAGCATATGACCAACAATACCTCTAACATAACTTGGTGGGAGCTAAGACATGTTCAAGCTCACCCTCAAGTTACAATTGTAGCAAAACAAATTTAAAACTGAAAACTAAAATGGCCTAATACATTAGGCTAGAAAGAAAACTAGGATGTCGTCCCCGAACTAGAGAACTCACCAACTTCCATCTTCAATGATCCAAAGCTAGCCATATAGAGGATAATGAGGAGTGTTTATCCCCTACATGGTTAAATCATGTAGGTATAAAAGTATGCATCAGTACTTTGATGTACTGGTATGTAGGTGTACAATGCATAACAGGG
This sequence comes from Solanum medicagineum, assembly GCA_026153255.1. Lineage (NCBI taxonomy): Eukaryota > Viridiplantae > Streptophyta > Magnoliopsida > Solanales > Solanaceae > Solanum > Solanum medicagineum. Next base: position 3,818 of record JAPFFP010031456.1, on the reverse strand, counting down.
AAACAATGATGAAATGATTCATACTAAGTATCATGTTAAAATTATATATTTTTACAAGGAATTAGTAAGTCATAATCAAGTAAAATATCATTTAAACACAAAAGCACAACTTTAGAAAGAACTTAGTAGGATGCATGGATGAATATAGTCATGGATAAAATCTTATAAACTTGAAATTTACATATGAGTTATCATTTAAATATTTTACTTTTGTCATAGAACATGAAATAATGCATATGAGAAATAAAGAATGTATCCTTACTTGAATGTGTGATGAGGCATATACACGTAGTGAGAAAACACATGTTGTTTTGAACAATTAAAATATTAATATCCTTGGGTGAACAATGCATCACTTTGCATAAAAGACTATTAACTATGAAAGAAACATTAGTAATCTAGTGGAGACTACCTTACATACTTGTAGACATAGCCATATACCTTTAGGAGAAATACCATTTGAACTTGTGAAGAAATGATCATAGAAACTTTAAAACAACTTTGAACATAATTTAAAGGAACCAACCATCATAAATCATCATAAAAGGACACCATGGGAACTTGGGGAGAATATGACCATATGTGAGATCAACCTTTAACCGACATAAACCATGTGAGATAAACCATGGAGTCCCGATATTTTCCTTACATTGAGAGAAAGAGGGAAACCACTTTCCAAGGTGACCTTCTAAGATGCCTAAGTGGATCCACTGAAGCTAACTATTGAGCAAGCCTCTACTAACGGGTAGGTGAATCCTATTCCTTATGGAGGCACGTAGTTATGAGACAATGTGATTCTACTAACAATCTCATGCCTCTTCTAATATAGAGCTTCTGCATTCATCCCAAGGTCCATTCAGTGCTAAGTAAAACTCTCTTGGAATAATCATAAGCATGAATCATAGAGTCATTTAATATGGAAAGGTGTTCTACTAACCCTTCCCATAACCATTTAGAATATTAATCATTACCATAAGGATAGCTCTTAAATCTTGTCTATGCCTCTATGAACGGGCTGTCATCATCTCATAATCATAGTTAGGTGAGACAACTCACACTTTAATCATTCATTCATTGTTGACTTCAATATCATTCAAAGAACATGTCACGACATATGGTATCTCATGATGCAATGCACTAATACACAGAAATTAGCTTTAAGATCTTAAAACTTAAAGAAAATATGTATACTTCTATGTATCCAGGACAACCAACCCATACTTGAAGTAACCCATAAACCAATTCACAAACTCATTACTTGAAATCAATAAGATACATGAGTGAATACACCAATTCATGTGATTTATACTTTATTCATGTAGAATAATAATAAAGAAAGTATGAATTTAAGTAAAATCAAGAAACTCTCCATAAACTTCATAACCCAAAATTGCATAAGTAGGGAAGAATCATGAAAATTATTAGTTATTCATTTATGAGAGTAGTAGGATTAACCAATTTAAAAGATAATTTAAGGAACTCATATCATCATCTTCATATCCCAAATTAGCTTGTAAAGAAATCTCAAATATTCATGGCTTCCAAGTAAAATAACTTAGTGTATAAGTTTTCATGCATATAGGTAGTAGAATCCATCAATTTAAAACCAATTTTAGGAAACCCATCAAATATTTTTAAAATCCTAACTTCCATAATGTAGGAATTCAAGACATAAAATCCATCCCATGAAATTAAACATTATTTCATAATAATATAGGTTAAGTAACATCAATAAATTCATAAAAAAAGCAATTGGAATCTTAATATGAAAACCTATGAAGAATTACATACTTGAAATTAAAGAATAGAGTAGAAAACAATTTGGGTCTTCGTGGGTGAAAGGAACTCATGGATGAAGCTCACATACCTTTACGCCTTGAGTAGAAGTTTGAATTAAGTTTAAGCTTGAACTTTATGATTCTTGAAGGATTCTTCACTTGAACCTTGAAAGAAGAGTTGAGAGGATATTTGAGTATTGGAGGTTCAAGGGTTTGATTGAGAGAGTGTTGAGTGTGAACCTGACGTTGATCACCCTTGTAGATGGTGTCTATGGCCACCTCATTAATCGATCAGTGGCCTACTGGGACTGATTATCATACACAACCAACTATTGGAGTGAATAAACTGAATTATGTAGAAGTTTAAAACCACCACAATTGAATATTAAACCTATTCCTATGAATGCAGTGACGTACTAGCATGGAGAACCAAGATTAGTTTGGGAAGAGAAAGAGGCAGATTAGATGATCATGAAAGAGAATCTATAATCTGCAGTCATTAGTGAGTTTTCTTATGGATGGCATGACATTCAAGATTTACGACGACTAATACCAAAACAATGTGAGTTGAAGGGGGAATGCAATATTGTTGTCCTGAGTAATCAACATATCTTGATAAGGGCATCGTGTGTTGAAGATTATGTCAAACTATTATCCAAATCGGCCTTCTACATCATGAATAGAAATTGGACATATACAATGAGGATGCTCAAGTGGGATCCTCCATTTAATCCAAAGGCAGGAAACTAGTACAACTATTGCATGGATCTGTTTCCCTTCCTTGCACCCTAACTTTTTCTGTAAAGATCCTATTTTTTGATTGGCGGTTATAGTGGGGAAACCACTACAAGTAGATTTGGCAACTAAGAATCAGACTATACTAGGTTGCGTAAGGGTTAAAGTGAAGGTGGATTGCTAAGAGATTTCCCTAAAAGAATTAATGTTGGCTTAAGGAGGAAGACTGGGGAAATTGTAGAAAAATGGATAGCAATAAACTATGACCATGTTCCAAAGTATTGCAACAACTGTGAGATTCAGGGATATGATGAACAAGGTTGCTATGTTCTTTATTTGGAGTTGTATCCAAAGATGGAGGAAGCAGGAGGAACATATAAAAAAAAGGCACAAGATGAAAAAGAGGACGATATGAAACAAGGGAAAATCACAAAGGATAAGGAACAGACAAATGAAAAGGTGTTAAAACAATGGGCGGCAACATGGGAAAAGGAAACAAAATTAATCATGGAAGGCCAAACAGAAGCGAGAAGTTGAGACAAATAATCAGTTTGAGGTGTTGAACGAAGGGGAATGTGGGAATGAGAACAATAATGGGGTAGTTGTGGAAGTGAAGGGCTATCTTTAAAATATGAAGGAATGGGTGAAGTAGAAATTTGGGGAAATGAAAAAAGGGGACACACAGGAGAAAAGTACCAATGCTAAGGGGGAAACACAGAAAGGGAATAATGAAGGCAATACAATTGTTCAAATACATAATTCAGAGGAAAGGAGTAATAATGATACCCCTTACAACTAGGAGGAGATTAATGAACTAGCTGGTGATAAATTATCTAATATTGGTTCTTCCAATAAAAATCAGGAGCAGGGAGTCATGAGGACAACCTAATGTCAGATTAAAATAATGTTGAAAGCCAGAAACATGGAAAGGAGAAGGAAAAAGAAGTCTAGAGTAGTGGCGAGAAGTTATCGATACTCAATTGATGATACCTCAGGATGTGCAAAGAAGAAGTGATAATGACGAGGACGAGGACACTAATGAGAATGTTACAACAATGGCCAGGGAAGGCGATTTCTCACCTAGGCAGATAGAGACATTAAAAAGTGCAGCTAAAAAGGGATAGGTTAAGGTTCCTTTATAGGTTTGAACAACAAGTACTGATAGAAACTCTAACATTGATCAATGATAGGGAAGGTGCATGTTAGAACCCGTATTTTGAAATTTTGTGGTGCTTGTGAAATTGGGACAAATGTTGTAAATTTCGAACAATTCAGGAATTAAGCATTTTTTTTAAGGTTGAGATC
>JAPFFP010031435.1:0-15622 GCA_026153255.1 Solanum medicagineum | reverse complement strand
GGTTTTATAGACCATGTATTAGTATTTCAGTTTCTAGTTCATTCAGACATTTCTTAAAAGTTTTCGTATTCAGCATATGCATACAGTTTTAGATCATTTTATTGCTTTTATGTTTTTTCCACTATTATTAAGTCTTCCGCTGAGTAAGTAGCCAGGCCAAGTGGTTCACTTGGGATCAGAAATGGTTTCCGAGTGCCGACCACGTCCAGGGTGTAGGCTCCGGGTGTGACAGTAGTGGTGATATCGATGATGATGTCACACATCGTATTGGGACAACATGGATGAAGTGGAGGCTTGCCTTTAGAGTATTGTGCAATAAAAAGATACCACCTAAACTTAAATGTAAGCTTTATATAATGGTGGTTAGATCAATGTTGCTATATGAGGTGGAATGTAGGCCAGTCAAAAACTCAAATATCCAGAAGATGCAAGTTGCAGAGACGAGGTTATTGATATGGATATGTGGACATATCGAGAGTGATAAGATGAGGAATGAGACTATTCAAGAGAAGTTAGGAGTGGCCTTCGCAGACAAGATGAGGGAAGCGAGATTGCGATGGTTCAAACATGTGCAGAGAAGAAGCACTGACACTCCAATTAGCACTCATACAAATTAAAAAAAATAATATACCCAGTGAAATCTCACAAGTAGGATCTAGGAGAGTAGAATATACGAAAACCTTACCATTACATCATAGGGATAGAGAGGTTATTCCCGAAAAGAAATGCGTTTTCTTATATTGTTGCAAAAATATTTAGTGGCAATTGAATTAATGCTATTGCATCCAAAACTATAAAAATCTTTTACGGTATTTATATAAAGTATTATTAATTATAGATATTCATATTTTTATTATCGCTAAATACGATATAACGACAATTATATTATTATTACTAAATAATTGACGCTAAATTCTTTATTTGCTGTAGATGAGAGTAATTGATGAGTCATTTATATTCGTGTGTATCCTCTCAATTGATCAAACTATTTTAGTGACTAACTAATGATGGGTTAAATGAAGAAAGAATCAAAAATAGAATGCACTTTTTTAATTTGAATGATGGAGGACTGATTTAGCCATCATTTCAGAAAAAAACCCTAAGAATACTTTCATAGACTTTTGTTTTCCATGAGTCGCACATTGGACAGTAAGTATATTACTCATAATATGCAGATAAGATTAGCTTGCATTTTTGCAATTCAGCATTTAGAATCAGTGAGTTTAAAATGGATAGTATTTAATATTTCCTGTTTTAAGGGTGATTTCTAATCAACTTACATGTACGTCGATTACTATATCAAATAATTATTTTCTCCACCTACGCGTGTATTGAATGACTCTACCGCTAAGATTTCACATGATACTTATTTCTATTCATTTTAGTTATCATGCTTTTAAAAATAAGAAGTATGTTCAAAATTTGTCATGTTCTAGAAAATCAAGACATAATTAATTATTAATTTCCATCTTTTCCTTTTATGAAATTTGAGAGATTAATATGCTGAAAAAAAATATTATATTGAGATTAAAGAATAAGTAAAGATAAGTTTATCAAATGATTTTTTAGTTAATATTTTTTTAACAAACGTGCAAAAAAGATATACAAATAAAATGGACCAGAGAAACTATACAACTTTTATTTTTGTAAATATTTATTATAAATCTCATCATATGTAGATACACATTTTAAGTTTTTGAGTACTTATTATGTATCACATTATATGTATATACACATTTTTTTTTTGGTATAGTTTAATGCCAAAACAATAGGTTTTGTTGAATTCTAAAAATTTCCCCTAAAATTTGAAATACCAACAGTGCATAGACATCGTTAGGTGTGGTTAAACTTCTAAAGGCAGATTAATTGACATTTTAATAGGTTAGCAATTAATGTTTGTACGTGGTTTGGGTTGATTCAAATTTTTAAAATATCAAAACAAATTATTTGTGTCTGATTTTTAAATATATAAACCAAATCAAATCAATAAAACTTAGGTTTTTCAACTTCAGTCTTTATCGAATTTCTTGAATCTTTGATTTCTTTTTCCCGAATTTTTGGGTTTTTCTAAAAGTTTTTTGAATTTTTTTTAGATTTCTCATGTTTTCGAGTTTTCTTTTTCTTTTTTTTTTTTGAATTTTTTGATAAAGTATTCGTACAAACATATAACTAATTTGTATTTCAAATATTTCTTTAGTCCTATCAAAATACAAATATCTAAAATAATTTTGAGAAAAACACAAAATATGATATGAGTGAAGACACAACAATATTCAACAAATAATAATAACTAATGAGATCGCATAAAATAAATATTGCAAATAAATAAGTCATAATGAAGAGGATCATAATTTTAAATTACTAAATCATACTAACATAAGTCATAACGAAAATATCGTAACTACTAAATTATACTAAAATAAGCATAATAAGTACTTACTAATTACACAAGTAAACATTAAAGAAAAACTATAATTAGGTTATGTACTTTAATTGTCTAAACTAATGCAAAACTAAAGAACAAATTATCATTATTATTATCATTCTTAGTGTTGCATTAATCTTTATTACTAGCATTAGTATTGATTTGACTTTTGATTTGAGCTTTAGAGTTACTAATATGGAAAACTTATTTAAATATACCATATTTAAAAAATCATCTATTATTTATAGTTATATAATAAATTTATCTTAATACACATATAACTCACTTTCGATATATAATTTAGATTTTCTATCAAAACAAGCTTAATACATTTTAAGGCACTTATTATAACATATCTGTATTATATGCATAATTTGTTTTTCACACATAATGTTGTTTTTTTTACCAAAATAAATATAATACATTTAAATACATACATGGTGGCACATAATTTTAGACAAGATGTTGCTATTAGGGTTCCCCTAGGAAGATAACCTTAATGTCTTCCTGACTGAACTCCACCTCAAGCCTTCTCTCAGCTAAATCAAATACTATGAAATAGTAAATCATAGTACAATAATAAATTACAGATCAATTATAGCCTTGAGTAATAAAAATCATCACTCATAGAATGGGATACAACATAAATTCCCCTCGAAGTTGTCCCGAAAAGTCATTTACACACTTTAACTATTTAAATGACCTATTACACACCTATACTACGCCAAAGTGAATTTTTTAATCCTTCCTACCCCAAATCCCAAGTGTGTTTCTGCCACTCTCTATTAGCATGTCCAACATCAAAATATAATTAATTTTTAATTTTTTTAATTAAAATTATCATGTAAAAGTCTAACAAATAGAAGCCATACCACCCGACCCAATTTTTCAACCCTAATTGTTGTTGGAGAAATGGGGGAATAACAACCCACACCCTTTCTACCCGTCGACTCACAACCGTCGAACTCCTGTCGGCGAAACTCAACTACTTCCCCTTCACTTTCCCTTTCGTCTTCATCAACTCTCGTCGACGGCAAGACAACTAGTCGGTCTGCCGTCGCAGCATCGTCGCAATGTGTGACACTACCCACCCTTCCGCCGCTGCTCATCATCCAAAGCCGTACTACCAAAGCCATTGCTTATTGTAGAAAGATTTCAAGGAATGTGGCCAAAATGACAACATCAACCGGAGAAGTTGCCACAGCAAAGGCCTCAACAGCTGAAATGGCAACCTCTGAGCTATCATCAAAATTTGTCCAAAAAATCAATGTTTGCTCGCCGGAGAACTTTTCTTTCCAGAGAAATTTTGGCATGCTTTCTTATTCTTAAAACTGAAAACTCTCTGAAAAAGTAGCCTATTTTGAGGGGATTAGGCACGGTGGAAACAAATTCAAATGGGTCTTATATGTTTTTTTTAATTGAGAAATTTCATTAAATTGATCGAAGAAATTTATAGAAAATTCTTCTGTTAATGGTCAAAATTGACAACTAGATTTATTTTTTCTTAGGAGAAATTTTGTCTGTTCTATTTATGGTCAAAATTGGAATCTTCTGAGACAATTATTTGGAGAAATTTTGGGAGTATTTGTCGGTGTGAGAGAACTTTGAGCTTGGGTTTACAATTGAATTTATCAAAAAAATCTACAACAAAAATTTATGATCAAATTTGTTGATTAGGATTTAGTATTCTTGGAGAAATTAAATAGGCGGGTGAAATAAAATGGGTTTGGTTGAAACAAAATGGGTTTGGGTCAATGAATTAGATTGGAATTCATTTAATACGTGGTAGTATCAGAGGAAGAGTGTATCTCACGATCTACATAATATCTGGGTTTGGGGTAGGAAGAGTTAAAAAAAATTCACTTTGGTGTAGTATAGGTGTGTAATAGGTTACTTAAATAGTTAAAGTATGTAAACGACTTTGCAGGACAATTTTCGGGGGGAATTTATGCCTTTTCCCTTCATAGAATAGCTTATTAAATTTTTGGTGATTCATTAATGTGATATGTCCTTATCACATCTAGAATCCATGATTATGTGAGAAAGACCCTTTTACCAACATTTATTCGTTCTTTAAGGACTTTTATAAATCATACAATATTTTTATAAAACTTGGATGAAGTCCTTTATAATTCATTATGACAATTCAACATAAACTGGGGTAAATTATGTGGGTTCAATCTCAAATCAATTTAAAAATATATGATTCAATGAAATCGTGCGTAATCACAATAGATCATCATCAACTGAAATCATATTATTGAAACCTACATCGGTAATCATGTACGCTAGATAGCCTTGTGGACAAATTACTTATAAATCATGCAGTTTAATAGCAATTCATATCTTAATTAAGTAAATAAATGATAATTGAAACTAAATTCATAAAATTGAAAGAGAATTCAATAAAACGATAATAAAGATCATGAGCCCTAATTAGCACTATAGAAAATTTACGATAAAACTCATCAATTTCATTCAATTAACATTAATTCATATAAAAATAGATTAATAATTACAAACTAAATCATAATTGAAGAATTTGGGTGGAAATTGAGAAGTCCCATAAAAAGTCATGCTTGAAATTGGATGAAATATAGGGATTCTTTTGGGCTCTACAGGTGAAAGAGACACATGAATGAATACTGACTGTCACTATTCAAAATCCTAGTGTAATGACACTCACCTAACCCACCAACATGAGTTAACCCAAAACCTAAATAAGTCAATATAATGATAAAAATGAAGATAACTGATCTAAACAGGGTAGATAAGCATAGAAAATCACAACTACAACCTTCCCAAAACTGGTGTGATATGTGCAAGCCTCTAAATATATAATATTCAAATGAAATACATGTCTCAATGTCTAGTCCTCGAATAGAACAAAACATAAAGGTAAAAATCTCCGAAAGATTGTCGAAGGGACAAGCAACTACCTCTCGATAGATCCAAAGCTTTATCCTATGTATCAGAAAACTAGCGAGGAGGATTGGGCTTACAATCTACAAAAATGTAGCAAGGGTTGAGCACCAAACAACAAAGTACTCAGCAAATAGAACTAACCTAAAGTAAAGCACTGAATAACACAAGTATTCTTTAATTCCCCACCACATAGCGCTGAACTACACACCTACACTCAAGAAAGTCCCAGCACAATATAACATATAATCATAAGAATATAGACATAACTATCACATAACATCATATCTCAATATACCTTCATCGATCAGATAGTCAAATCAAATGATACAATAGACCACCAGTCTCATCAATAATTCATAAAATAGCATCAAAGTAAGAATGACATGAGATGATGTGAATGTTATGAAATATAAATAATTCAATGCAATGTCAAATAGTCATGATGTATATCTATCCTACGATAGACATTCACTGATTAATATATATGCATCAAAACAGAACTCATGGGGGTCTCACATAGATCATGTATCAATGAACATTGTCGGCAAAGACCTCGTTCAATGCTCACCTGTTCGGAAAAGACCTCAGACCCATCTGGAAAAGGCCTCAGACCCATTCGAAAATGACCTCGGACCTAATATCAGTCGGCATATTACCTCACCCCGCAGGCAGAAACCTCGGCTAACATCGACTGATAGAGACCTCGACCACCAACGCACGTGTTACCTTATTCATCTCTCTGTCATAGCCATCACAAGTATCAATGCACAAGTAGTAATAAATGCAACGTACATGGTCACAATTATATCACAATGTTAATATCATAATGATTTCATCATTATCATAGTATCAGTATCATCAATGCCTCGATATCATCAATATATCGATATCATCAGTGTCTCAATATCATCAATGTCTCAATATATATATCAATACAAAACTATCTTGAACTATTTTCCTACAGATTTTCATCATAAATGAAACATCCAGCACATAAAATATCATCATATCACAAGTATCACTTTCATAATCATAAATGCATGCAAGATGTTCATTTATTCATAATTCATCAATCATTTGATTATCTTTCAACATTTGAGTTATCACTAACAGATGTCGTAATAATTACAATATAACATAGCTCAACACTTTCAATTACCCTTAGCTAACATACCTTCGGACAATTCATCATTTTAGTTCTTACTTCACAAGCAATTAGTTTCACAATTTCCAACAATATCTGGACGTACACATTTAACTCAATATTTCACATAAGAGATTAAATAGATAAATTCATGTAATATAATTCAAAGTTCGATCATAAGAACATCATAAATACTTTTATATTATCAATAATGGCATCATGAGCTTGGTTCAAAAAATTATCTCACAAGTCTAAGTCAACAACAATGGAAATTATCTCAGGATCCAAGTCATACATGTCATCATTTCCACCTTTCCATCACTCAAATTATATCCTCTAGAAAAGTTCACTAACCCCCAAGTTTCACATTGAAAAAAAATACTGAGTTCATTTCCTCATACTCAAGTACTCAAATCTCATCATCAAATAGTCAAGTCAATAAATCAGATAGTCTACAAGTTCTCAAGTATAAATCATCCAATAATTATTTCACAAGTCAAGGATTTACAACATTTATAATTACCCAATCTACAATCTCATGATTGAAGCCTATAGTAGTATAATTCTATCTCATTCATGCCACAAGTCACTCAAACCCACACACATAGGATAATACAAGGTTCAATCATACTTAACAAAAGGTTAGAAGTCTACTTGCCTTAATCGAAGTCTCAAATCAAGTCAAATCCAAAACTTTCCCTTTCTACGATACTTCGAATCACCAAAATCTATTCAAAAATAGCATCACAATCACACAACAAATCTAATGACACTAAAATCGATAAATTTGGCTTAAAAGAATAAAATAGCAAAAAATTTTATGCCAAAAAAGTAGTCAAAATCTAAAAATTAATACATGAAAATGTTTCTCAAGTAATAAGGAGTTCAACGGTGAAAACTATTTTGAAAATAGAGTCAAAATGAGGTAGAAATAATCAAATTAGTATTAAAAATCAAAGTCCAAAATCCCAAATTCCATTAAAATTCCAGAATTACAAGTTTTTTTATAACTGTATTTTATTTACCGAATTTTCAATATTTACAGAAGGGAGTCCAGAAGTGGACATAGTCGCACTCTCTGAGTCATCTATTGCATTCTCATAGCGTACATTGTTGGATAGAAGCCTAATCTATGGATACTTCCTGCTATCCTAGGAAATAAGATGATTCTACTATGAATCCTTTGGATGATTAGTCGGTGATAGTTTCCTTATACCTTTCCTTGTGTTAAAAGATCCTGTGATTACTCTCTTGCCATATATAGTATATAGTTACTGTTAGTTTGATCCTATAAATCTATGCTTGTGGTGTCTTGGTCGTAGCATGTCTGTGGCCCATTGTAATTCCTCATACCATCCATTGCTCTTGTTCTTGCTGGATAACCACCTCCTCATTGCTTCCCATACCATTTTTGAGTATGAGCAAGCAAAAAAGAGATGATCATATGTTTCTGTCTCACTGCTGCATAGAATACAAGTTGTATCACTGAGTACGCCACATTCCCCTAATCTGTCCTTGGTGTAAAGTCTTCTTAGTATTGCCAGATACTTTGGACTTCCTAAGTTATTACATGTCAACTTCCTCCATGGAACCTTTGAGTATTCTCCTCTTAGGATTTTATATGTTTTTTTAATACTGAACTCATATACGTCTATTACCTCAGCAATAGATACACCTCTTTGCTCCCACTAGTGACCTGCTTTAATGATCTTTCTCACTATCCATGATGCCTAATTGCTCCGCACTTTCCATGGGTTTCTACCTTTAAGATAGAATGAATGTATCCACCAAATCCATAACTTATCTTTCTTTTTGCTCAAGCTCCATAATTGTTTGAGGATTGCAGCCTTATTCCATACACTGATATCAGTAATGTTAAGTCCTTCTGCTGTTTTTGGCCAGCAAAATGTATCCCATGAGACTAATGTCTTCCCTTTTGTCTGTACCTCCCATTTCCACAGGAATGTTTTACACATTGTCACCACTTTCTAGATAATCTTCTTTGGCATGAAAAATATTTAGGCCCAGAATGCTTGCATGGATTCCAATACAATCATAATCAGTTGCAACCTCCTTGCATATGATACGAATTTGGTGGTCCATGTTGTAATTCGGCCTAGTATCTTATGTATGAGGGGCTAACATTGCCCAATAGACAGCTTCTTGGAGCTCAAAGGGACTCCTAAATATCTAAAAGGAAGTGATCCTCTTGTAAGACCTGTTTGCATCAAAATTTGCTACTGCACATTTTCAGATTCTCCTCCAAAGTATCTATAACTCTTTGCTTGGTCAACTATTAGACCATATGTCTTAGAGAACTACTGGAAGCAATCAAACATCATTTTAGCCGACTTTAAATCCCCTCTACTTACTAGTAACAAATCATCTACAAAACTTAGTTGTATGATATTCTGTTTATGGCACCTGTGATGATACTTAAAATTGCTATCTGCTTTTAATGTTTTCAACAATCTAGTGAGGTAATCCATAATCAGAACAAATAGATAAGGGGATAGGGGATCGCCTTGTCTGACTCCTCTTTTAGCTTTAAAAGTTGGACTAGAATTTCCATTTATCAATATAGAGTAGGTTACAGACCTCACACAACATATAATCCATGTAATGAATTGATTTGGGATCTTCCTACCTATTAATACTTCCTCAATGAAATGTCATTCCACTTAATCATAAGCCTTTTACATATCAATTTTGAATATACATCTGGGTGATATTCCTTTTCTACCATATCCCTTAATCAACTCATAACTTAGAATCACATTGTCTGTCAACATTCTTCCTAGGACAAAAGCTGCCTAACTTGGATGCACTAAATATTTCATCACACCTTGGAGCCTATTTGTCAAAATTTTGGATATGATTTAATAGATGGTTATACAATAGGATATAGGTCTATAATTTTTAATAGTAATGGGATGCTGCACTTTAGCAATGAGGGTGATAGAGGTTTTGTTTATTGGTGCATACATGATACTTCTCTGAAAGAAATCAAGCACAACTATTGTCACCTTTTCACCTATGACTGGCTAAGCTCTCTTGAAGAAGAAAGAGTTGAAACCATCCTCTCCTAGAGCCTTTGAGTCACCTATATTCTTTAAAGCTTGTTCCTTCTCATTAGCAGTAAAAGGTTTAATTAGATTGAGTTGTTGTGATCTGTCAATTGTAGGCTCTTCCTGCAGAATTTTTAGTCTTGCAAAAGGCATACTATCATTATTCTGCCCTAGTAGCTTTTTGTAAAATCCCACAACCTCCTCTATAATGTCCTTTGGTTCTCTAATAGTGTTGATATTCTCTTGTATTAACATTGTGACTTGATTTTGCAGCCCCTCCCCTTCATGCTAGCAAAGAAGAATGTAGTCTTGGCATCATCTTGTTTTAGCCATTGTATATTGGATTTCTGCCTGTAGATACTTTCTTCAATGTTGCTTTACATGTACAGTTCATTCATCAGTCTTTTCTCCTCCTCTAAGATTGCCAGTGGGATTGAGGCAATTCACATTTGCCTTTGCTTCTCTTCTACATTTTTTCTCAGCTGTTTGACCTTTTCTGATACTCCCATAAGTTTCTGTTTATTCATTTTTTGAATTTCATTCCTCGCCCTTTTTAAGTTTTTTCATACAACTTGCATATTTTCCCATTGTATTTCCCAGTTTGCTTGTACTTTCTCTATGAACTCAGAGTGGTGTGCTAAGCAGTTAAGGAATTTAAAAGATCTCTTTCTTATGGCATTATGTTCTATTATCTGTAGACTTATAGGAGAATGATTTGAAAACATTGGTTCCATTGCTATAGCCTATAGGGATGACATCTTGATGACCCACTCTACATTCACAATTGCCTTGTCTATTCTGTATACACATGCCCCATATAAAACTTCTCCTCCTGTTTGCAATTCAGTCATGTTACAATCAGTTAGTAACTCTTTAGAATCCCTTATTTCTGCAGCTTGTACTAAGCTACCAATAGGCTTGTCATCCTGTGATAATACTGCATTGAAATCATCCATAACCAACCACGATTCTTGAATGTTCCTATGTAATTACTTCAAGCCTATCCATAGATGTGTCCTAGCATTGATAGTGTGCACACATACACTGTTGTGAATTGGAATGCCACCCCACTATGCTTCATGTTCACTTCCCCATGAATACATTATTCATCTTCATCCAACTTTCTAAAAGTTACTTTATTAGGATCCCAAGCACACCAGATTTTGTTCCTCATGTAATGATAGTGTTAGAATACCATTTCCGGCCTGGCAGGATTTTATTAATAATACTATTAGCTCTTTAGGGATTGACTCTATGTTAATAGATAACTATGATTTGAACCTTATTCTTTCTGATAAATAGCCCCAATTCTTTTTGTTTTCCTTCTTGGTTGAGGTCTCGAACATTCCATGTGACTGTCATTGATTAGAAGGGGGTTTAGGTGGAATGTCCCTCTCCTCACTTTCAATTTCATCTCCTGTATTCTGGTGCATGCTCATGTCTGAAGCAAGTTGTTCCCAGCAACTTGAACTACTTTGTGCAACTTGACTGTCTTTCCTTTGGTTGTTCTTGCATCTCACTGTTTGCCATTCATATTGCTCCTTGTGTTCTACTCCTTCCTCTTTTGGTTGTTGTAGTTGTTGATTTTTAATAGTGTCAGCGTTATTCTTTACTGTAATGGGTTGTCATTCCTTCTGTGATTCTGTTTTCTTAGTTTCCTGCACTTTCCTTGTTGTTGGTGTTGTTATGCATGAATGTCTAACTTGTAGACATTTCTGACATATAGTGGCTTCCAATCATACCATATTTGATGTTTTATCACTTTCCCTTTAAGATCATACATTTTTATCATCTGAGGAAGGGGTTTTGTGAGATCAACTTCGACCAAAATTCTTGCAAATGAGATGCGACTGATCTGTGTTGTACATTCATTTGCATATAGTGGTTTACCTAACTACTTCCAATCTCGCTCAACACAGCAGAGTTGTAACAATTAAGAGGCAGATTTGGCAACTTCACCCACAAAGGAATAGTAGTTAAGATTTCTTCCTTGAGGTTGAATTCTAGGGTCCAAGGTTTTATAATGACCGGTCTCCGCATCATATATGAGGTCTTGAACACAACACTATATCCCTTTGTTCTTCATTCCTAAACCTCGTCACAAAGTACCCATCAGTGTGATAAAAAATTATTAGTTTTATGGTAAATTTCCCCTGTGCTGAAATAAATCTTCCTATGGTCCTATTGTTGGTGAACTACCTACCACATATACAACTATGGATGGTGCCCACTTCTCATCATCTTGTGCCACATCCTCAGCTAAGATTTTCACTATTTTTTTCCCTCAATAACTACCAGAGGTGTATAAGTCAGGTTCATACCTTTAGCAGCCAGGCTATTAGATGCAAATAAGTCTACCCATGATTTCTCCTCTGGATTTGTAGGTTTCTCACTGTGCCTTGGTCTTATTCTACTATTCCATTGCTTTCTGATTTAGGACTTTATTTTCCAGCTCTAGATCTTACAAATATCAACTCAGGCCAATGTTCACTACTCTTTTCTTTGCCCTTATCTGTTATTTCCTTCCTCGAGCTGATTTTCAACCCCTTTGGTGTAGCATCATTGGCTCTCCAGTGTTTTGTCCTATGCTTTGCCTCGATTCTGTTGTGGTGCTAGCAATGTCGATCTTAATTTCTTCCTCATGCTAGTTTTGTGTAAGCTTCTTGAGTCATCCCCTCTCCATTTCTGATAAGGTGCAAGTTAGTTTACTCTAACTTGCGCCGAGAGAGAAAAAGGAGATTCAAAACCACAAATTATAAGTTCAAATCACAAATTAATCAAGGCAAATCTATGAAATAGGTTAGAAAATAGTTACCCAATTGATTTGCCTTGAAGAACCTTGAAGTCTCCCTCTAGAACAAAGCTTGGAATGTTAAAAATAATGGAGATTGAATGAATCACATCTTTTAAAACTGGACACTGTTCAGGAGATTTTATGCTCCACGAACACGACGACCACAAAGGATGAACCCTCCACGAACAGGAGATGAGGGTCGCGAATGCGGATGCTCACTTTAGTATACTCCACGAACGCAACATTAAGGTCCACGAACGCGGAGGGTAATGTACCCAAACCTCCGCAAATGCGATCCCAAGCCCGCGAACGCAGAGAACAAATAGGACATGTACCAGAACTGACCGAACCAACATTTCTATAGCACAGGATATTCACAAATTGGACCCTCGGGATTCATTCAGAACCCCGTAAACACAAACCAAGCATGAAACTCAACTACTATCGACGTTTCGGACTCAATGGAACTGTCAAAATTTTGAATTCGACCTCCTAGGCCCAGAACCCATGAAAGATCATTTAAACTAGTTTCGAACTCACAAACTCAAAATATTCTCGAAAGCTCTAAAAATTACAATGAAGTCATTTGTAGTGTCAGTTTCACCATCCAGAATCACTGAAATTGACGAAATTTCATCCGAGCCTCCGAACTTCGAGTGTTGACCAAAATTAAACCTATGATCCAAAATGAACTGAAAATGCAACTTTCGGCCTAAAATTTCCGTTTTAACTCCAAATTTAGTTCTGCAAGTTATCTAGACCAGATTCGGCATTTTGGAGCTGATGAAATCAATTAAATTGCAATCCGATACTCAAAACTCAAAATGACCATAAAATTTAAAATTTTCAACTTTAAGCCTTTCAATACTCTTTCTTTAGCAAAGCTCTAACTTTTTACAAGGTTTTTGATATCTAACTTTTAGACTTAATCAAAAATAACCCAAGACAACTTTTGAGAAAGGTAAAATAGTAATTTTATTAAAAATATAAAAAATGACCTTCGATGTCATCACACTAACATACCTTGGACAAGAAGTTAGAAAAAACTTGAAATTTTTGAATGTGATGAAGAATTTGGGAGAATTTCTTGATTATTTTCAATTGGGGAGGGGGGGCGATAGAGCCTTTGTAGAGAGAGAAATTTTATATTTGGTGAATTGTGAAAGAATGAGTGAGAATTGGAGGTTTTGGTTCCAAAAATGTCCAAGTTCGTTAACTAATACGTAGGAAAAAGTCCAAAGTACCCTCATTTAAAAATTGAAATCAAACAAAAGGAGTGAACCAAGTTCGTGACGTGGAGATGGCTTATCCTGGTTCATTTTTTTTGGCAAATTTCAATTTGGTTAGATTTAAACTAAGGACAAATGTGAACTAAACTGGAGCATATCCGTGACCTGTCTCCGTCACGGACTCTTCTGGCTAAGCTAAATTAAAATTTTTATTTTGCGAAATACTTTTCTCAAAAATCCACTGAGGTCTTTTTTGCAATGTTTTACCTCACATTATGATATTCCAACTTTCAAACACCTGAGATATTACAGGTTTCAACTTCAAGAACTTAACAAAGAGATCATATGTATCACTAGTCATTACAGGTCCTATTGTCAATCTGAGAAACATGTCTATTTTCGAGGATGCATCTATGTGCAAATCTACAATGGCTACATGCAGTACTCCTTGAACATAAGGTGCTGAGGGTGCTCGGCCCTAATCAAATAATCCGCTGAGATAGGTGAGAATCTGGTGAATCATCTCTGGAATAGGCTGGGTTAGGGCTTTCTTCTCATGAATATGCTCATCCTCCGCCTCAACATCCTCTCTAGCTACCTCATTCTTCGATGAAGGGGTCACTACTTTTTCCATGACTGGCCCAACTACCTAAACTCTGCCCTTAGTAGGCTTTCCCCAACGACCTCTCCATGGTCTCTCGTCACTACTCCCCTTTGGACTATATACCCAATGGCTGGCTCAAGCACATTCTCCCTTACTAGAGTTGGTGTTGTTCTTGCTACTATTAACCAACCTGTCACGACCTAAACTAGGGCCTAGAAGTGTCACGATGAATGGGGAACCCGAAGGAACCCTAGATAAGCCTGGGTTATCTTGGAATAGCCCTCCTCACCATGTCCATTGAAATGGAGCTCAGAGCACTTTGGAGAGGTCTGAAACTTGCCATCAGACATGACTTCATGATCCTGCAAATTAAGACCGACATCCAAGAGGTCATTGATATGATTAGATCAGGAAATCCACTTTACACTAACATTATTTCTGAATGCAGGTCCTCACTAGACAAGCTAGAAGCATGGGAGATGTGGCATGTCTCCAAGGAACGGAATAGATGGCCGATGTCATGGCAAAAGAGGGACTAAAGTTTCCACGTTTTGATGATACCTCAGTTTTTGTTACTCCCCTAATGTTCGCCCATAACCAACTGAATGCAGACAGTTCAGGGACTGTTTATACTAGGAAGAAGCCTATTAATCTAGCCTACGAGGGTCGGGATGTGGCCCTCACTAACTTTCTTTCGTCTTCGGAACCTTCTGTGTGGAATACTCTATTTGTAGGCACTAGCCACGACTCTATAACCCCTTGAGGGCTAATATATCTTTTAACTACAAAAAAAAAGCATATCATACACACATTCTTGGTTGCAGAAGCAAGAATAAACAACAAGAGAAAACATAAACAAAGGAAATTGGGACTAAGGGAGAGAGAGAGAGAGAGAGAAAGAAAGAGAGAGAGAGAGAGAGAGAGAGAGAGAGAGAGAGAGAGAGTTTAATACTTAAATAACATAGATGAGTCAAAACTCAAGTCACGACCCATCCCAGGGACCGTGATTAGTGCCGATTGGGCACACAGACAAACACTAAACCAGATTTCCAACTATAAGAGCTCAGGAATCTACTGAAATTTCGGCAGAGTTTTCTATGTTTTACTGACTAACCAAACCTGCAAACAGCAACCCCAGCATACAGCAAATATATATACACATATATATGCGGGCCGACAAGGTAACCGCTGCGGTAGAACTGCCCAACAAATGTATCATGCATACATAGTCATACCACATACAATATCCCACATGTATCCATAGACCTCTATACATACGAACTGAATCATAGGACAAGACAGGGCCCCGTCATACCCTCGAATATACACAAATGCAAAATACAGAAAATAAATGTACATATATATACCAAAAATCTGCTCCTGAGGCAAAGGGAGCACTTCAACGGTAGACAGAGATCCTAAGAGGGTGGCTC
>JAPFFP010031434.1:0-38472 GCA_026153255.1 Solanum medicagineum | reverse complement strand
CCATTTCAAAATTGACCCTCCTAAATAGGGTTTATTGTGATTTTTGGATTTTGAAATAGTTTCTCTAAAATTCAGGTTAGAACCATTTCCCACTCAATTTGAGCACTTAAACAATAATATTAATGTCATATTTTCAAAATAATGAATGGATTTTTAGATATATGAAAATTATGATACCGGGCACTTCCGAGGCACATTTTTCGGGTACTTTCTAGGGTAGTTTATGGTTATTTTTCAGGCCTTAAGAGGGTGTTTTGTTGTTGCTATTATGTATATGCTTGAAGTGTCAAGTGGACTTATGTTAGGTACTTGTTTAGCTATTTCTGTTGTGCTTGTTACTAGTTGTTCTGGAAGGTGGTTGGGATTGCCTATGAGGGGTAATATAGGTACCATAATAACCTATAAAGTTCAATTGTGACAAGTTAGTATGAGAGCCCTAGGTTTGTTGGTCTCACTTATATAGAGCTACCATTTGGTAGAGTCTCGCGGATGGGTGGGGAGATGCCCATGACTTATATTGGAGAGGCTACAAGATGTATGAGGAAGCTCTTCTTGATTGTATCGCTTCATGCAGTTGTGTTGTGATCTTTTGTAATCACATTTGGCTCATTCCTTTTATTATGGCTCAGAGAGGTCGATCTTCGAACGAAGAAGAGGAGAAAGGACCAACTCCAGACCAGATGTTAAAATCTCAACATAAGTGTTAAAATCACCATGAACTTTACTAATATAGCCAAGAATGCATGCAAATGATATAAGGGCTAATACATAAGGCATGAAACCACATAGGAGACTTAGAAATAGTACCTTTGGCTTGAGTAGAATGGAAGAGATAAGATATCGTTTTTGCATGTCCGTTTCGGTCTCCCATATAGAACTTTCGACTTGTTAATTCCTCCAAAAGACCTTAACCGAAGCAATATCCTTTTTCCTCAACCCCTTCACTTGTCTATCTACGATCGCTACTAGAACTTCTTTATAAGTCATGTTGTCTTCAACAAAACCCACAACATTCAATGGGACAATAGCATTCGGATCGCCCACACACTTCCTCAACATAGCACATGGAAGACCGGATGAACCAAAACCATTTCACTAGGCAATCTAACTCATACTCCACTTTACCAATCCTCCTCATCACCATATAAGGACCCACAAATATTGGACTTAATTCACCCTTCTTACCAAAAGGAACCACACCCTTCATGGGTGACATCTTCAAATAGACCTAATCACCAACTTTAAATTCAAGCTCCCTTCTCCTCACATCGAGCATAGGACTTTTGATGACTTTGGTCTATTTTTAACCTTTCTCTGATAAACCTTACCTTCTCCATAGCCTCCATGACCAGATTCGGTCCCAACAAAGCTATTTCTCCCATTTCAAACCACCCAACCAGTGATTTACAATGTCTACCATAGAGGCCCTCAAAAGGAGCCAAACCAATGGTAGAAATAGCTATTATTGTAAGAAAACTCAATCCATTGAAGATGATCATCCCAACTACCCTTAAACTCCAAAGTACAAACCCAAAGCATATCCTCAAGAGTTTGGATAGTTCTTTCAGCTTGGCCATCTGTTTGAGAGTGAAAGACTATACTAAGCTTTACCATGGTCCCAACACCTCTTTGCAAGGAACCAAAAAGTGTGAAGTGAATTGAGCACCACAATACGATATGATTGATAATGGCAGCCCATGCAATCTCACCAACTCATGAATGTACAATTTCGCATAGTCTTTGGCCTCATAAGTAATTTTAACCGGTAGGAAATGAGTCGACTTTGTCATCCTATCAACCACAACCCAAATAGAATCAAAACTATTTCTAGTCTTAGGCAACCCAACCACAAAATCCATGTTAATTTCCTCCCACTTCCAAGTAGGAATCTCTATGTCTTGGGTCAGGCCACCCAGCCTTTGGTGCTCGGCTTTGACTTGTTGGAACTATGACAACCGGATACAAATTTGGCAATGTCTTTCTTCATACATCCCCACCAAAATACATCCCTTAAATCTCTATACATCTTGGTAGAAACGGGGTGAATATAATAGGAAGAATTAAGAGCCTCATCAAGAATATTCTCTCTCAAGCCATCAACACTAGGCACACACAACCTACCTTGGTACCTAAGGGTACCATCTCCCCCTTGGGAGAAAACCTCTACCTTGCCATCTTTCACCAAGGCCTTCAATTCTAACAAGGAGGGATCAAGATCTTGCTTTGCTTTTATCTCGTCAATCAAGGAAGATTTTGAACCATCAACAACCACAATACCACCATTATCAGCCTCTTCCAAGCTAATCCCTAATTTATCCAACTGCTGAACTTCCCTAGCCACCTCCTTGCCCCCATCATAATCATGAGCTATGCTACCCATGGACACCTACTCAAAGCATCCGCCATAACATTAACCTTACCAGGATGATAATGCACACTCATATCATAATCCTTAAGAAGTTCTAACCACCTTCGTTGTCTCAAGTTGAGATCTTTTTGAGTGAACGCATATTGTAGACTCTTATGATCGGTAATTAAATCAACATGCACTTTATACAACTAATGACACCAAATTTTCAAAGCAAGTACCACGATAGCCAATTCAAGATCATGAGTAGGATAATTCTTTTCATGCACTTTGAGTTGCCTAGAAGCATAGGCTGTTACCTTACCATTTTGCATCAACAAACAACCAAAACCAATCAGGGAAGCATCACAATACAGAACAAACCCTTCCAACCCTTCCAGTAGAGACAAGATGGGAGTGGACACAAGCTTATCCTTCAAGGTTTGGAAACTCTTTTCACACTAATTGGTCCAACCAAATTAGCCTTCTTTTCGGTCAACATAGTCATGGGAGAAGCAATGGAAGAGAACCCAATTGCAAATCTCAGGTAGTAACCCGCTAAGCCCAAGAAGCTTTTAATGTCCGATGGGGTCATGGTCTAAGTCAATTTCTAATCACATCCCTCTTTTTTGGATTCACCTTAATACCATCCCCCAGCACCACATGAGCTAGAAAGGCAACCCTTTTCAACCAAAATTCATGCTTCTCATATTTAGCATACAACTTCTCTTCCCTCAATCTTTGTAGCACTACCCTCAAATGAGCCACATACCCCTTCTTACTATGAGAATAGATCAAAATATCATCAACGAAAACCACTACAAAGGAATCAATGTAAGGCTTAAAGACACTATTCATAAGATCCATGGCGATAGCCGGTGCATTGGTCAATCCAAAATAAATAACCATAAATTCATAATGCCCATATCTAGTTCAGAAGGCCGTCTTAGGAATATAAGTGACTTGCCCGAAAAGAAGTGACTTAGATGATACTCAGACCAAAGATCAATCTTAGAGAAGTGACTTGCCCCTTGAAGTTGGTCAAACAAATCATCATCAATTCTTGGGAGAGGGTACTTATTCTTGATGGTAACCCCATTAAGTTGCTAGTAATCAATATACATTCTAAGAGACCTATCCTTTTTCTTTACAAACAACACCGGTGCACCCCAAGGTGATTGGCTAGGCCAAATAAAACCCTTCTCCAACAAGTCCTCAGTTGCTCCTTCAACTCCTTTAACTCCGCCGGGCCCATATGGTAAGGTGGAAAAGAAATGGGTTGAGTATCGAGAAGGAGGTCTATACCAAAGTCTGTTTCCCTTTTGGGAGGAACAATGGAAAGGTCACTAGGAAGACATCAAGGAACTCATTTACCACTGGAACCAACTCTATAGGAAGGACTTTGGACTCCACATCCCTAACCCTCACAACATGATAGATACACCCCTTATAGATTGACTTTTGGGCTTTAATGCAAGAGATAAACCTATCCTTGACCACCACATCATGACTCTCCCACTCAAGGATGAGTTCATTTGGGAATTGGAATTTGACCCTACGGGTTTTACAATCAATGGAGGCATAATAAGCATACAACCAATCCATCCCAATAATGACATCAAATATCATCCATATCCAACTCAACAAGATCACAAGGCAATATTTTATGCAAGATGCAAACATGACAATTTCTATAGTCCTTTCTTGCAACAATAGATGCACCAATAGGAGTAGACACCTCATAAGAGTCACACAATAATTCGGATCAACTCGAAACTTTTTTGCAATAAAAGGAGTAACAAAAGAAAGAGTGGCACCCGATTCTATCAATGCATACACATCAAAATCAAAGACTTTTAACATACCAGTGATAATATCGGGAACCTCATCAACCTTTGCCTCCCATGAAGAGCACAAAACTGATTGTGCCTTGGAGAACTACCTTGTTGGCCTACTACCCAAAGGAACCGCATTAGCACCCTGTCCTTGAGGACAAACAACCTCACTTTTAGCGCAATCCATCACCTTATGAACCACCTCCCCACAACCATAACAAGCATTAGTATTCCTCGAGCATGGGCTACTTTGACCCCTACCACATCTTGGACACATATCATTAGGACCCACACCACTATCACCTTGGGCCCTAGGGATTTCATTGACGAACCTCCTATTAGAAGCATGAGAAGACCCTTGCTCTTGATAAAACCAACCACCTTTGCGACTTTGGAAATTACCATCAAAATGGGGCCTCTTGGCCTCATGACCCCTTCTTTTCCTCAACTTTTCCTCCTCCATTTGTTCAGCATAAGTCATCAAGAAGGACAAGTCCATGTCACTAATCGATATAGCAGACTGGCACTCCTCACTCACAAAGTCATATACACCCATCATGAACTTGTTCATTCTAGACCTTGGGTTGACAACCAAACGTGGAGCATATTTTGGGAGTTGGTTGAACTTGAGGGCATGCTTCCTCACACTCATAGATCCTTGCTTCAAATTCATGAATTCCATCATTTTGGCCTCTCTAAGCTCAAGAGGAAAGAACCAATTGAGGAAAGCCATCTTAAACTCCTCCCATAAAACCACATTATTGTTCCACTTCTCCTCCTTCCACTGAGTAAACCATATTTGTGACACCCCTTGAGCTGGTAAGGCGCCAACTCTGCCTTCTCGTCTAACCTAACACCCATAATAGCCAATACCTTGTAAACCTCATCAATAAATTACCAAGGGACCTCATCCACCTTAGACCTATTGAACTCCGATGGGTTCATCCTCATAAAGTCCCTCACCCGAGATGCCGAAGTAGAAGCATGAGGGGCTTGGGCTCCTTGGTTGGCTTGATTAGCCCTAACTTGAGCTAGCAAAGTGAGAGCATCCCAGAGCTCACCATGAGTCAGTTGTTCCTCAGGTGTGCGGTCTCTTCTTTCTCTTGTGTTAAGCATTGTTAGGCATGATCTAGCATAGCAAATAACAATATTTAGGGGGGAAAACCTTACCTAAACTTCTATAGCACAAGATAGAATAAGAAGAAGGGAAACATTTTCTAAAACATCTCATTGCTTTTTACACATAATTGTGGTGCACAACACAACCACGAGTAAGACTCTAATTGATGTGGTGTGTTGGATGTTGAGGACCTTTAACAACCTAGGGCTTTGATACCAAGTTTGTCACGACCCAAGCTTAGGGCTTAGATGACACGATGCATGGGGAACTTGATGAAATCCCAAGTACGCCTCTTAACACATTCTTGCTCGCGGACGCGATAAAACAACAATAAAGAATAGTAACTTAGGATAAATGGGGCTATGGGACATCTTTCATATCATAATACATCAAAAGAGTCAAAAGAGAGTCAATCTTATAACATCATTACGTCGCTTATCCAATAATACCTCTACACATAGAGCTTAGCAGGGGCCAAGACAAACAACCGGGCACACCCTCATAGTCAAAACATACAAATAAAGGAAAGAGAGAGTCTTAGCATAACATAAGAGCAAAACATATTATTCTCAGAGTTGAGGACTCACCAACTAGCTTGAGAGAGATCGTACTAGCCACGTGGAGGAGGATGATCAAGCCAGGCTCTGGTTCCTACATTGTGAAATCATGTAGGTATAGAGTATGTGTTAATACGTTTGAATGTATTTATTATGTAGTATGCAATGCATCAAGAGATAAGCAACATAATTGAAATGTATAAACATAGGCAATGAATAAGCATATAACAATATGGCATGCATCGATGATGCTTAGAATGAATTATGCTTACATAGAACATAATATGTGTGTAAGAAGTGACCATCAATATAGCATATCCAAGGCTTACCACCCCCTTGGAGAGATAATTGAAGTACAAACCCCTCAACATGGTTATTGAGGTACATACCCCCCAATATGGTAGCATGGGCCTACTACCTCTTGAGCGAGGCAATCTAGGTACAAACCCCTCAATATAGTTATTGCGGTACATACTCCCCCAATCTGGTAGCATAGGCCTACTACCTTCCGGGCGAGACAATCAAGGTACTAACTCCTTAATATGGTTAACCGAGCCTACAACCCCCCGAGTAAGGCTTGGTCAACTCACAACACTATAGAGGAAAAGGAAACATATATACATTCCTTTCATCTTCATAAAGTTATTCAAATCATAAGCCATGCCTTAGACCTTCAACAACTCAAAAATCCATTTTCAGACATTTTATCAAACACTTGGGCGGTGAGTAATGCTAGTGTAAAATCATGCAATTCAGGAGTGAAATCATGCAAGAAAATTCAATGAAAAATCACCCACCAATACTTGGTAACACCCTCATACAAGACCCTTCATCAAATCCCACAATGGATCATAGATTCATAGCTCCAAATATGCTTAAATAGTCATAATTTCATGAAATCCCAAATAGTTTATAGTCAAATTCATAAGAAGTAATATACATAAGTAAATCAACTTAGAATCATGCAATTTAGGTAAAAAGGAGGGTTGGGCACCATAGGCAAAAGACCCAATGGTTGAAACCCATATGGTTTGACTTTGGAGAATTATTGGTGAATATTGAAAATGGAGAGTTGAAGTTTGGGTGAAATTCTTAAGATTCAATTGAGTTTTGGCACTTGAATTTTGGGTGAAATATTTGTCTAAGTGTTTGAAAGAGTATTGGGGAATGTCTTGTAAGATACGAAGGTGAAATATGGCTAAGCATAGGTATTTTCACGCATATAAAGACTTAGGCCCAAGACCCAAAGGACTTGGACTGACTCAACAAAACTGGGAAAAAGTGAAACTGGTCCGTGCGCCAGCTGCATAGCACCAAGGATGCAGATTAACACTGGAATTCATCATTTTTGGATTTTTTAATTTTGATATGGTTGCTCTAAAATTGGAGTTTCACCCATAACCTACTAAATTTTGCCCCCTAATCAAGAATATGAATTCGAACTTTTGATATCACCATGGATTTTGAGATATATGAAAATTACGATTCCGGGCACTTTCGAGGTACATTTTCGGGCACTTTTTAGGGTCGTTTCACAGGTTCAAGTTAGGCTCACTAGTAGGAGTCAAGCATGTTGAAGAGCTACTCATGTCATGTTATCATGTCTCTTATAAGTTACTCGTGTTATTATTAAAGTATGATTATTTCAAATATTCTGGGATTAGGCTTAGCACCGATTGAGGCTTAAGATGGGGGCTAGACTCATGGGGTCCTTATATAAAGTCTTTAGTATCTAAACTATATTCCACCATAGGATTATATATCTACTCTTGATATACTAGTAGATCCATTTAACTTATGTTATCATGTTTGGTTTGCCTTAGCAAGTAGACCACACTTCACCGGGGGGTGTCATGCCCAGTCACCTATACCGAAGGGGTATCATGCCTTGGATTCCATGTTGTAGCTACTTGGTGTAAGTCGGTTGAGGTCTCTTCCCACATATGTATGACATATTATGCAACAGAATTGTTTTACAAGCATGTTTTATTACAAGCATTGATCATGTATGTGATAATGAGATTATATATTCATTGATTATGATTATGCATTTGATTATGATGGCTTATGCCTTTGATGCATTGCACCCCGCATACTTTGTACACTCCAAGTACTAACATATATTATATGCCTACATAATATTACAATGTAGGGACCGGAGCTGCTTTTGATCATCCTCCTCCATGTGGCTTGTTCGGTACTTCAAAGAAAGCTTTGGCGAGTCCTCAATTTCGAGGACAATAGCTATCTTACTCTTGCTATGTTGAGACTTTTCTTTTTATGTTAAACATCTATTATCATAAGGCTGAGCCCCAAAAATGTCTTGTCCCCCGCTCTATTCTATAGTAGAGGTATTATTGGATACTAAGTATATGTATGCTTTTTGAGCTTGGCTTTTCTTATGTTTTCTATGGTTATGAAAGTCTCCCCTTAGTCCATCTTCCCTTTTTATACTTGACTCTTGTTGATGTTTATTTTCATTTTTGCAACCAAGGATGTGTACAAGATATGCTATGAGGCTTGTTTGGGTTGTCTTCAGACTTCCCATTCGTCGTGTCACGTCTAGGACCTAGGCTTGGGTCGTGACATTATGTATTATGTTTATTCTGTATATGTATATAAATACGTGTTATGGTTTAGTGTATTGTATTGTGTCTATAGTAGTTTTGTACTGGTGATTTCCAGGCCTTAGAAGGGTGTTTGTTGTTTCTGTTATGTCTATGCTTCAAGTGTCAATTAAACTTACGTTAGGTATTTATTTAGCTATTTCTGTTATGCTAGTTACTAGCTGTTGTGGGAGGAGGTTGGGCTTGCCTATCAGGGTTAATCTTGATACCATAATAACCTATAAAGTTCGATTATGACAGGTTGGTATGAGAGCCCTAAGTTTGTTGGTCTCACCTGTATAGAGATACTATCTGGTAGAGTCACACAGGTGGGTAGGGAGAGGCCCGTGACTTATCTTCGAGAGGCTACAAGATGTATAAGGAATCTTCTCTTGATTGTATCGCTTCATGCAGTTGTATGTGATTTTCTGTAATATCATTTGGCTCATTCCTTGTAGTATGGATCAGAGAGGCCGATGTTCAAGAAGAAAAGGGGAGAAAGGACCAACTCTTGACCGGGACCCGTCCTAGAGCATGCTGAGAAGTATCCAGATACGCTATTCCACTGCAACCAGAGGGACCCACTACAGTACCACTCCTAATTGCCCTTATTATGGTATTTGCACTTCAAGTGGCCATTATGCAGTTACTCGCAACCCTAATGGGTGCATATCCAGCACCATCCCTAATCCAGCTCCCCCTTCAGTCGATCATTCAACCCCTACTACCTAGCCAATCATTGAATAGGGTATCAGATCATGGGTGCTCATTATTTTCTGAGATCGGGTCCTCCGAGATTCCTATAATTGATAGGGGAGGATGCCATGAGTTTTTCATGACCTGCTAGGGGAGATTACAAACCTTGTGTAATGACTAGGTTGGTCATTTTTGGCTTTATTTATGAAAATTACTATTCTACCCTTTCGTTAGTTGCTTTGAGCCTCCTTAGTTGAATGGTCTAAACTGAAATCTCAAGTTTTAAAAGTTGAAAAATATGAGTTTTTGTCTTTTTGAAAGCTTAAGTTGTTGAAAAATGTGTTTTTGTGTCATACTAAGTTTTGAAGGTTGGATCAGGGATCCGTTGATTTCGTTAGCCTCAAAATGTCAAAACTAAACTGTAGGAAGTTACAGAACTGAATTTTGAGTTGAAATGAGGTTTTTATGCCCAAAGTTGAGATTTTAGTCATTGTTGGAATCAACGTTTGACTTTGGTCAACATTTGGAGTTCGAAAGCTCCGACCAGAATTTTGACAATTTAGTAGTTTTGGATGGTGAAACTAACACTAAAAGTGGTCTCGTCATAATTTTTGGAGTTTCTGAGGGTAGTTTTGGTATTTTTAGTTTTAAACTAGTTTTATTGATTTGCATTGGTAAGTATGTCATGGAGACCTAAGAATCAAATTCCTATGATTTCTTTGAGTTTAGATCATTGTTTCTGGTATGGATACATATAAAGTTTGTCAAATCATGAGTTCAGATGAGTTCCAATGGTCCATTTTGAGTTTTGAAAATTGTTGATGTGGGGGGTATTTGGTGTAGCCTATTTTTGTTCTCTGCCTTCGCACACAAAACTCCACCTTCGTGGAGATGTGGCCTTTTCATCTCTGTGATCACACATAATTATCTGCCTTCACGGAGTACATTTTTGTTGAATCAGTTTTAAAGATTAAAACCCCCATTTTCACTCCATTCTCAATATTTCAAGCTTTGAGAGGCAATTTTTGAAGAGAGTTTTCACAGAAACCTTTTGGGTAAGTATTTCTATTGTCGTTTTGATTATTTTTCATGGTTTTTATGTTGATTTTGACTTGAATTTCATTATTTTGAATGTCAAAAATTGGGAATTTTCGGTCTCTGATCTTGAAACTTCAAATGATGAATTCTCCATTGATTTGAACTCAATTTTAGTGGGAGTTTCACCCACAAACTCTATTTGTTTTTATGTAGAATTTGATTTTGAAGTCAATTTCAGATTTTAGACTTTGGAATTTTATCCGTAATTTTGATAACTTTGCTCCTAAGCCTAACATATGCTAATATGAGTATTAAAATGCACCTCTTGATGCATGGTATCCATTTTTGATGTGGTTGATTGATCCTTGGATCACTTGGAGGCTTGATTTGATTAAAAGCTTTTCTGTGTGTGGTTTCGACATCGAGGTACATTCGCTAACCTTTTGGGACTAGATTTGAGTTACTGATCATGCTTATATGATAATTGTGAGATGTTGATTGAATTATGGCTTAATATGATTGAAATTGATGGGAATAAATTGAAACAATGGCGATCCTATTGATAAATTGAAATGGAATCATGAAATTTTATAAAATTTGGATGTCATTATGATAGTATGAAACTTGAGACTTCCTTCTGATAATGCTGTGCCATAATTGATGATGAATGAGATGAATTTAAGGATTTTGAGCCTAATTAGGGTGCTTATGGATCCTATTTCACCGACTTCTTGATAATAGATGAGTTAACGATGGTATGAGTAATGATAGCCCAGTGATAATGATTGGCACACATGTTGTATTGTGTTTGATGTGATGGCTACTGCACCTGTCTTATACTAACTAGTCGTGTTTGTACTCATTTATCTCTTACTTGATCAATTGCATTGGTATACATGCCTCTTATGTTGACTTGATGCATTGGTATGCACATTCCTTATACTTACTAGATGCATTTGTATGCACATTCTTTAATATTGACTAGATCCATTGGTATACATGTATCTCTTGCTTTATTAGTTACATTGTTATGCACATATCTTATAATGGACTAGGGGCATTGGGTATGCACAGGTCTTATTTCTAATTGGGTTGCATTAATATTCACATATATTATACTCCATCGTTGCATTGGTATACACATATCTTATACTCAGTCATTGCATTAGTATGCACATATCTTACCCCATTTGTTGCATTGATATGCACACAACTTCTTATTTATATCGTGGCATTGATATGCACATTTCATAATTAGACATCGGCATTGGTACGCTCATTACTATATATTATATCCACTTTCTCTTGAGGCCTGCAATTCGTCAATGTATTTTATCTTAAGGCCTACGACATATTGAGATATTTCAATACATGACCTGATCAGCCCTCAAGTTTTGTCTCGTAGCTTAGCTCAACAGATATGTACCCCATCCTTGCGACAATCGTGATTATGTGTACATGGACCATGATGCCACTAGTTTCTATCTTGTAGCTTTGTCTCGATAAATATGTACATTGGTTCTGGAATGGTAGACATTTCATTTAATACATGGCCTGTGACGCCATTGCATTTACACATAGCATTGGATTTATGCATAGGATTGCATTGCACCATTTAATTTGGTTCACCCTCGGTACTTATTATCATTTGTGATCATATTGTATTGTGTACTAACCTTTTTGATGCAGGTTATAAGATTCTTTGTTATTACATACTTGCTTCTATTTCTATAACACAGTCAGTTGAACCTACTGTGTACATTTCAATGTACTTATCTCTACTTTATTTCCTCTTTACAGATTGAGCATAGTGTTCAAGATAGGGTAGGGTAGTTGATCATTCCATCCGAGCAATATCGATACCATCCATATCTCAGCGATGAGGCTTAGACTTCGAGTCACCATGGATCTTTGGGTCCTCTTTTATTTTCTTATCTTTCAGACTATGTATTAGATGATATGAGACAATCTTGTACGTTATTTTGAGCCAATTATATTTACCTTCCGCACTATTTGGATGCTCTTAACTCGTGACTCCAGGTTTTGGGAGATTTCTTATATCTTTTGAGTTTGTTTATGCTTTATTTATCTATCTTTATTTGTGATCCATTTTTGGACATGACAAGTTTTGTATCAGAGCTCTAGGTTCATTGGGCTCGTAGTCAAGAGCAGAGTGTCTTGTAGAGTCTCGCGGATTGATATGTAGATTCCATACCCATCTTTGGGAGGTTACGAGATACTTGATAGTAAAGACTTTCAATCTTGCTTCTATTCATGCATTTCCTTGTATTACCCACTTTGAAAGTATCTAACCTATTCTATTCTACATAGATGTCGATTACTAGATTCCATCAATCCATAAGAGAGCCTAAGGAAGCTGAAGTGGCTCCCACTTGAGGTCAAGGCAGGGCTCGTGATAATGCCAGGGACTGAGGACTTGCTAGAGGGGCAGATATGCCCACAGGACAGATTAGATCAGCTTCTCCAGAGCCTGAGTGTGAGTTAGAGAGGCCTATAAACTCTGTTCCATCATTTCCAGCTCCTGATGCTATACGCTCAGCTCGATAACTACTTCTTCGTATATTGCTAGGCTTGAGACAATTTCTCTGACCATTATTTTTCCTAATACACCATATCATACGGTGTTGAATGACCCTTCTATAACTTCATTGGATCTGGAAGGTGGCCCTTCCCAGAGTGTGTTTGACTATGACAACATATGTGAGAGTATTGAACATTATAGATAGGGTACCAAGACGATATTCTTACAACATGGTAAGTTTAGTGGACCCTTGCACTAAGGAAGAGAGTTTTAGGGGACAACCATCTCAGTGGAAGGAGCACAAGATTTATTATGTTTGTGGTTAGGTGGGGCATTTGGCAAAACTTTGTCAGTATTGTGCACCTCCCAATTGATCATCTTAGGGGCGAGATACCAGGTCTTGTTTTGTTTGTAATGAGGTTAGGTACTTCGCCAACCGTTATGCATTACAGGTGTTTCCTACTCAGACTTCAGGACCTCAGATAGCAGCCAGAGACACACCCCAGGCTATGAGAGGTAGTGCCAGAGGAGGTCATGGTATAGAGAGAGGTGGTTGTCATGGTAGTCCACAGACTAGTGGTGGTCGCAGAGTTATTTACGTCATCTTAGATAGAGCTGAGGTGAAGACCTCTAATGCAATGATCGTAGGTATGGTCCTGGTGTGCTACCGTATAACTTTAGTTTTATTTGATCTAGGATGTGCTTATCCTTATGTGTTAGCCTATTTTGCTTCTAATATCAATATTATGTGTGGGGAAATTGCTGAGCCTATTTATGTTTCCACCCCAGTAGGTGAATCTTTAGTAGTGAATCAGGTATACGGGGGGATGGTCTGGTGAATTCTATGGGGAGAGATACTGTTATTGGTTTGATACTGCGGATAGGTTAACTTCAATGTGATATTGGGCATACTTTTTGTCGCCCTATTATGCTATTCTTGATTATAATGCGAAGATCGTGACCTTATTTTGCCTCGACTTGCCTCAATTGGTATGGACTAGAGCACCTAGCTCCTATCCTAATGGTTGTTCATGATATGTGTGCGTGTCCGTTGATGGAGAAGAAGAGAGCACTATGCATATGTATATTGATTAGCATCAGCTTTTAAGGATGGTACTCCAGAGATTGAGGGAAGAGAAATTGTAAGTTATGTTATCAAAGTGCGAGTTTTGGCTTGAGTTTGTTGCATTTCTTCGCCATGTTGTGTCAAAAGAGGGTACTGTGGTCGATCCGGCCAAGGTGGCAGTTGTTCATGAATGGGCTAGGCCTATTTCTGTGATCGAGATTTGGAGTTTCCTTGGTTTAGCAGGGTATTATCGGCATTTTGTTCAGAATTTTTCATCTATAGCAGCCCCATTGACTAGATTAACTCAAAAAGCTGTAGTATTGTAGTGGTCGAATTATTGTGAGTTGTGCTTCCAAAAGCTGAAAGATTTGTTGACTTCAACACCTATTCTTGATTTACCCAAGGTGGGAGTTCCATTTATGGTATATTGTTATGCCTCAGGTGTGGGTTTGAGTGGTGTGTTGATACAAAAGGGGAAAGTGATAGTCTATGCTTCTTGATAGCTAAAGGTGTATGAGAAGACCTACCCTACCCATGACTTGGAATTGGCTGCAGTTGTGTTTGTGTTGAAATTGGGGTGACATTATCCTTATGGGGTGCATTGTGAGATCTTTACTAATCACCAGAGTCTCAAATACACCTTTAGTCAGCTTAATCTGAACATGAGACAACGTAGGTGGTTAGAGTTGCTTAAGGACTATGATATCTCCATGCGATGTCATCCCAGGAGGGTCAATATGGTGGCAGTTGCTTTGAGTCAGAGGGCTATTAGTATGGGCAGTTTGGCATTCTTAAGGGTTGAGGAATGGTCCTTAGCTGTGGAGGTTCACTCACTTGCTAGACAGATGGTTCGCTTAGATGTTTCTCCTTCATAGAGTGTTCTAGAATTTATTTAGGCTAGATGTTCTTCGGTTTATTAGATATATGCTCATCTATTTGAGGACCCTTGATTATGTACGATTCGTGATAAAGTGTTATAGGTGAAACCAAGGTGGCTATTATTGATACTGATGGTCTATTGCGAGTTAATGGTGGAGTTGTGTGACTAAAGTTGGGGATTGGGTGAGATTGATATTAGAGGGGGCCCATTGTGCTAGATATTCCATCCATTTAGGTGCGTCTAAGATGTATCATGATCTTAAACAACATTATTGGTGCTTTGGCATGAGAAGAGACATAGATGAGTTTGTGGCCAAGTGTTTGAATTGCCCATAGGTAAAGTATGAGCATCAAAAAACCTGTGGATTGATACAAAGGAAGCCCATTCCATTGTGGATATGGGAGAGAGTGACTACGGATTTTTTCATAGATTTTCCCATGGATAGGGAAAGTTTGATTTAGTTTGGGTGGTCGTTGATAGATTGACCAAGTTTGCACACTTCATACCGATGAAGAACAACTACAGTGCGGAGCAATTGGCTAGATTGTATATCCAAGACATTGTCAAATTGCAAGGTATGCCAGTGTTTATAGTATTAGACAGAGGGTCTGTGTTTACTTCTTACTTTTGGCTGGCTTTACAGCGTGGTTTGGGTACTAAGTGGATTTAAGTTCAGCTTTTCACCCTTAGACTAATGGTCAGTTAGAGTGGACACTCAAGTGTTGGAGGACATGCTTAGGGCCTGTCTTATTGATTTTTGGGCCCGATGGGACCAACACATACCATTGGTAGAGTTTGCATATAACAATAGGTACCATTGCAACATCTAGATGGCACCATTTGAGGCCTTGTATGACTGAGATATAGATAACTCATTAGATGGTTTGATTTAGGTTCAACTGAGGTGTTGGGTGTTGATTTGCTTCAGGACGTCATTGACCAGGTCTGGTTGATTTAAAGTTGACTTTTGACATCCTTGAGATGCCAGAATAGTTATGTGGATAAAAGGGTTAGGACTTTTGAGTTTTTGGTTAATGACAGTTTTTGGCCGAAGGTTTCACCCACGAAGGTGTGATGAGATTCCGAAAGAGGGGCAAGCTTAGTCCCAGATTCATTGTCCCTTTTAAGATTTTGAGAAGAGTTAGTGAAGTAGCCTATGAGTTGGCTTTACCACAGAGATTATCTTTTGTTCATCTTGTTTTTCATGTTTCTATGCTCTGCTGGTATATTCGAGATGAATCATTTGTGATTTCTTTTGACTCTGTTGAGTTGGATCCAAATTTATCCTTTCAAGAGGAACCTATAGCTATATTGGAAAGGTATGTTTGGAGATTAAGATCTAAAGATATACCTTCTGTGAAGGTTCTATGGCGGCACCATTCTGTTGATGAGGCCACTTCAAAGTTGGAGTCCGATATGCGGGCTAGATATCCTAGCCTTTTTGACGCTTCAAGTACTCCTCTTTTCCCTATGTTCGAGGATAAGCATTCTTTTTGGTGGTGAATAATGTAATGACCTGGTTGGTCATTTTTGACTTCATTTGTGAAAATTACTATTTTACCCTCTCGTAAGTTGCTTTGTGCCTACTTTAAACTAGTTGAATGGTTAGAACTGAAATTCTAAGTTTTAAAAGTTAAAAATATGAGTTTTGGTCTTTTTGAAAGCTTAAGTTGTTGAAAAAGTGAGTTTTTGTATAATTTTGAGTTTCGGAGGCCAGATCGGGGATCCATTGATTCCATTAGCTCCGGAATGTCAAAACTGAGCTATAGGAAGTTGCAAAACTGAATTTGGAGTTTAAATGAGGTTTTTAGGCCCCAAGTTGTGATTTGTCATTTCCAGAACCAAAGTATTACCTTAGTCAACATTCGGAGTTTGGAAGCTCAGATCTGAATTCCTATAGTTCCAATAGTTCCAGGTGGTGAAGCTAATGCTAAAAATGGTCTCATCATAGTTATTGGAGTTTTTTAGGGCCATTTTGGTAATGTGAGTTTTAAACTAGTTTTATTGACTTGCGTTGGTAAATGTGTCGTGGAGACCTTGGAATAGAATTTCGGTGTCTGGATCGCTTTTTCTGGTATGGATACGTATAAAGCTTGTGAAATTCTGAGTTCAGATGAGTTTCGAGGGTCCATTTTGAGTTTTAGCAACCGTTGATGTGGGGGTATTTGGTGTAACTCATTTTTGTTCTCCGCAAAGCCTTCCCGGAGGTATGTGGCTTTTTATTCTCCGTGATTGCAGACAATCATCTGCCTTTGGGAGTAGATTTTCGCTGAATCAATTTTAAAGATGTAAAACCCCCATTTTCACTCCATTTTCAATATTTCAAGCTTTGAGAGGTGATTTTCGAAGAGTGTTTTTGGAAAATTCTTTGGGGTAAGTGTTTCTAACATCATTTTGATTAATTTTCATGGTTTTTATATTGATTTTGACTTGAATTTCATGATTTTGAATGTCTAAAATTGGGGATTTTTGGTGTATGATCTTCAAACGTTAAATGATGATTTCTCATCGAATTGAATTAGATTTTAGTGGGATTTTCACTCATAAATGCCATTTTTCTTGTAGAATTCGATTTTGAAGTCAATTTTCTAATTTGAGACTTTAACATTTTAGCCCTAAATTGACCATTTTGCCCCTAAGTCTAAAATATGCCAATATGGGTATTAAAATGCATCTTTGATGAGTTGTATCCATTTTTGATAGTGGTTGATTGATCCTTGGATCACTTGGAGGCTTGAATTGATTGAAAGCTTGTCTGAGTGTGGTTTCGGCATCGAGGTAGGTTCGACAGACCTTTTGGGATTGGATTTGAGTTATTGGTAATGCTTATGTGATAATTGTGAGATGTAGATTGAATTATGACTTGATATGATTTAAATGGATCGGAATATGATGTCGATTATACCAAAAATTGAATAAATGATGATCCTATTGATTAATTTAAATGGAATCATGATATTTCATATAATTTGAATGTCACTATGATGGTACGAAACTTGAGCCAACCTCCGGATAGTGTTGTGCAATAATTGATGATGAATGAGATGACTTTGAGGATGTTGAGCCCAATTAGGGTGCTTATGGATCCTGTTCCATCGACATCTTGATTATGAATGAGTTAGCAATGATATGAGGTAATGATGGCGCAGTGATAATGATTGTCACGCATGGTGTAGTGTGTTTGATGTGATGGCTACTACACCTATTTTATACTGACTAGTCGTATTAGTATGCATGTATCTCTTGCTTGATCATCTACATTGGTATGCACACCTCTTGTATTGATAAGATGCGTTGGTATGCACATTCCTTATACTGACTAGATGAATTGGTATGCACATTCCTTATATTGACTAAATGCATTGTATGCACAAATCTTTTACTTGATTAGTAGCATTGTTATGCACATATCTTATACTAGACTAGGTGCATTGGTATGCACAGATCTTATTTCTGATTGGGTTGCATTGATATGCATGTATATTATACTCTGTCGTTGTATTGGTATGCACATATCTTAGCACATTTGCTACATTGGTATGCACACAGCTTCCTACTTATATCGTGGCATTGGCATACACTTTTCATAATTATACATTGGCATTAGTATGCTTGTGCTTATTATATCCACTTTCTCTTGAGGCTTACGACACTTCAAGGTATTTTTCTTAAGGCCTGTGACATCTTGAGATATTTCATTACATGACCTGATCAACCCGCAGGTTCTATCTTGTTAATTTGCTCGATAGATGTGTACCCCATGCCCTGGTCGTGATTATACGTACATGGTCCATGATGCCCCTGGGTTCTATCTTGTAGCTCCATCTCGATAAATGTGTACATTGGCCCTACGATGGTTGACATTTCACTTCACACATGGCTTGCGACGCCATTGCATTTATG
This sequence comes from Solanum medicagineum, assembly GCA_026153255.1. Taxonomy (NCBI): domain Eukaryota; kingdom Viridiplantae; phylum Streptophyta; class Magnoliopsida; order Solanales; family Solanaceae; genus Solanum; species Solanum medicagineum. The sequence continues at coordinate 19,882 of JAPFFP010031434.1, read as the reverse complement.
CATTACATAGCATTTACTCATAGCATTGCATTGCACCATTGAATTTGGTTCACCCTAAGTACTTATTGTCATTTGTGATGATATTGTATTGTGTACTAATCCATTTGACCTAGGTGATAAGATTCTTCATTATTACATACTTGCTTTGATTTCTCTAGTTGAACCTACTAGGTACATTTCCATTTACTCACCCCTACTTCGGTTCCTACCTGCAGATCAAGCATAGGGTTCAGGATAACGTAGTTGATCATTCCATGTGAGTAGTATCGATTCCATCCAGATCTCAAGGGTGAGTCTTAAACTTTAAGTCGCCCTAGATCGTTGGGTCCTCTTTTATTTCTTTATCTTTCGGAGTATGTATAAGATGATATGAGATAGTCTTATATCTTATTTTGAGACAGTTGTATTTAGCTTCCACACTATTTAGATACTCTTGTACTCATGACTCCAGGATTTGGGAGATTTCTCATATCTTTTGAATTTGTTTCTGCTTTATTTATCTATCTTTAGCTGCGATCCATTTATGGTCGTGACACCTTGAGATTGTTAGAGACTAGAGGTGTGGATTTCACTTTTTATCAGTTAGATTGGCTACCAGACAGTGGTGGAGTGCATATCTGGGAACCAGATCAGCATGATCCCCTCCAGTCTTATAGACAAGAAATTCTGATGCTTTCTTAGTCATATTTTTCCCTTGGAGTCTTAAATATCAGCTCCATGACTAGTTCACTAGGTTGGACCAAGAACCGATAACTGTATCTGTGTATGAGGCTAGATCTCCTTAGCTCTCTGGGTATGTTACAACAATATTCCCTACATAGTAGAAACAAATAAGATATTTGCTAGAGGTCTGTGGACTCAGTTGCAAATTGAGACACAATCACTTGTGACAGTTGGTCAATCCTTTCTAGACACTGAGGATCATGACCGTACAATTGAAGATTACATTGTAAGGCCCAAAAGGGTAGTGAAAAATGGGCTGGCCCTGAGGGCACTTAGAACATAGAATGGTCCAGGTTCAAGAGATAGTATAATAGGCCCTAGTTGAGGTTCCAGCTGGGCCAGTCTACTCAGTCCATCCAAGCTTCACTGTAGGCTTTTAAGGGCAGTGGTCGGTCCCAAATACTTTTAGACAGAGTGGTCTCTCTCGTCCTAGTAAGAGGAGACTGAGAGACATTAACACTACAACTCTAAAGCAGATCAGTTCTTCCTAGGTAGCTAGGCAGAAGTCCAGAGCCTTCTATACAAATACCATAGTTTGTTGTAATCGTCACAGGGATGACTGAGCTTTATAGGATCCTATAAGTGTGAGGAGATAGATCATTAGTCTCGACAGTGTTTAGTGCAAAGAGAAAGATACTTGACTTCTTGCATAAGCGCACCAGTCCTACCAACATCAATTAGAGGTTGAGGTCGAGATCAGGGCTATAGGGGTGACCATCGGGGCCCAAAAATAATCAAAGTGGTCCAAGAGATAGCAAACCAGATAGTAGAGGTTATCCTAGAGGGCTTCGTCAGGGATAATTTTATGCAGTTTCTACCTGATCAGAGGCTTACGCATTTGATAATGTTATCACAGGCATGATTATCTTATTTTAACAACCAGTATCAACTTTATTTGACCTCAAATCTACTTATTCATATACGTTTATATACTTTTCTTCCCGAGCAAGGGTGAGTTCGGAGCCTCTATCAGTACCACTTTGTGTCTATATTACATTAGAGGTTCCTATAGTAGTATGGATCGAGTGTGCAGGTCATGTATCATGCCTATTTAATGGAAAGACGCCCGCGTGGATCTTTTGTTGCTTGACATACTTGATTTTTTGATGTTATTCTGGGTATGGATTGGTTAATGCCTTATCATACAGTTCTAGATTGTTACGCCAAAATTATGACCTCGGTCATGCCTAGTATACCTTTAATGGTGTGGCAGGGATCTATTAGCCACACACCAGTTGGTTTTATCTCTTATGTTCTAGCCTAAAGGTTGATTTCTACCAGTTGTTTAGCATACTTGGCCTATGTCCACGCTGTCTCAGCTGAGGCCCCTTCTGTTGATTCAATTCCAGTGGTTTATAATTTCCTAATCTGTTTTTTATTTACCGAGATTGACACCTCAGCAAGATGTTGATTTTGCTATTGATTTGGAGCCAGAAACTAACCCCATATCTATGCCTCCATATTGGATTGCCCCTGATGAGCTTAAAGTGTTTTGGGTTCAGTTATAGGGTCTTCTAGATTAAGGATTTATTCATCCAACCATGTCTCCAAGGTGGGTGCTCCTATATGGTTTCTTAAAAAAATGACGAGATTCTATGTATATGCATTGTCTACAGACATCTAAACAAGGTAACGATGAATAAGAATTATCCCTAGCAATGCATGGATGATTCTTTGACCAGGTACAAGGAGATGTTGTGTTTTCTAAGATTAATTTGAGGTTGGGCTACCATAATTTCAGAATTAGGGTGGCATACATTCCTATGATTGACTAATACTCCAACCACTTTCATGGATCTGATGATGCATGTATCCAAACCATATCTGGACTCATTTGTGATTGTTTCTATTGATGAAATCCTAGTATATTCTTGGATCCATAAGCAACATTCCCGACAGTTGAGGGTGGTAATCAAGAGACTGAAGGATTACTAGTTGTATGCTAAATTTTCTAAATGTGAGTTTTTTTAGAGTCAATGGCATTTCTAGGGCACGCGGTCTCCAAGGATGGAATTATGGTGGATCCGACAAATATCGAGGCTATCCATGATTTGGCTAGGCCCACTTCTGATACTGAGGTTTGGAATTTCATTGACTTAGCTAGGTAAAACAAATAGTTTGTCGAGGAGTTTTGTAGTATCACAATACCATGGGCTCGATTGACTCGCCAACATGTTCCTTTTGTGTTGTTTGAGAAGTGTGAGTCCAGCTTTGTATACCTTTTCAAAAAAATATGAACTATACAAAGCAACTACTTTATTTGATATTTTTAAATATTGTTCGACAGAAGCTCATTGATGAAAAAACAAAAAAAAATAGCAGAGCGTAGTTGCAACCGCAATAAGAAGAAACTGGACCCCTAAAAGCAAATGGATCAAAACACTACTGCCAACATTCACTTGCCAATATTCAAAGGAAATACTCCAAAACATGCATTTAGGGATGAAAGGAAAATATACTACTCTCAAGTTAACCAAGTCTAAAGCAATTAATCTTGTTGTTTATATAGCTCTAAATGCGCAAAGAATGATGGTAAAGAGGCTATTAATCTTACTAATTTTATAGCTCTAAATGAGCAAAGAATGATGTTATAAACAATTCTACACAAACCAATGATAAAGCAAAATTTGCCTTAATCACACAAGTGATATATTTTAGCATAACAAATTTATTAGCGGATAAAGGCAAATTGCAATCCTAACAGATAGAACCTTGACTATTTCAATGCAAATTATGGTAAAAATACCTGAAAATAATATGCAGGAAGAGTATCTCAAAAAAAAAAAAAACTAATTTGCCATATATAAGGCCAGATATCAAAATAATGAAATCAAAACATATAACAGAGTACGAAAACTAATTCAACCTTGAAACAGAGGAATCACGAGGAAGAGAAGAGAAAATCACCAATTCAAATATACAAGACCAAGGTAGAACAATTATACATTATTTCATCATTTTAAAACTCACTTTTATGAAGCTTGAAGCAATGCAAAGACTAAGCAATTTTAAAAACCTAAATGTCAGATTTTGAGTATACATGGAAGTAATTATCCAATATAATGCACTCGACTAATTTAGCCCCCGTTAAAAAATAAAAAAGGGCTAAACAAGCATGGCCTTATAATGACATAGAATCAATTATGAACTAATTGTTAAAGATTTTTAATAAACCAGGCCTTAATGCAAATCTAAAGCAACAGGTGCTGAGCTATTTAATCCAAAGAACAAATCCAAAGACGGATGTACTTGAATATAGAGACATCTAAACAAACTTAAAACATATAAAAAAAACTCATACCAAGCACTTTGACATATCTCGAGCAAAAGAAGCAAAATAACCACACATATGAAGTAAAAGTGATCAGAATTTTCGATAAGCACCAAAATGGAGAATAAAACTCAGTAAAATCATCCAATGAAGATGCCAAAGTAATAAAAAAGGTTGAGAAAGGGTTGAAGGGGTGGGAATTGAATTCAGGATTTGGTCATTTTATAATTACAACCACGGTCAATTTAGGATTTAAAAGGTAGCCGAATATAATTAGTTGATTAATTTGTCCACAAGACAAATTGATGTAATTAATTAAAAAGCTTCTTAAAATTATCAAGGTGAAATAATAAACTTAATCATTGACTTATTAATTCTAAAATAAGTTTGAATCAAACTAAAATAATTATCAAAAATAAAATCTTTTGAATTGATTTTTGAATGATTAGGAAAAAGTAATAATTAAATGCGCAGTTATATATATAAATATATAAAGAAATTTATTTATGATAATTATATATAATTGTAAAAATTAAAACATTACCACTAAAAGTAATTTCAAATAATTATATTTTGGATTTTTCAAAAATATAATTATTTAAAATTGTTAAAAATTGAAGAAGTTTGTCAATTAATTATATTGGGGAGGGTATAAATTAAATGTCAACAATTGTCTCTTTCTTTGTATAGGGTCGAGGAAAGAGACCCTGGACAAAGAAATTCGACAAATACAATATTAACCAACCACATCTTCATTTTTTGAAGGGAATTTCGTACGAACTTTGGGATATTATAATTGAATCATGGTATCAAGTTTCCTATATATCTCAGGTACATGATAATTTAGGCCACTTGTAGTTCAGGATGCTTGATTTAATACACAATTATGAAAGAATTCAAAAGCTTTCTTGAAGTCGAATCATGGAGAGACCAAAAAGTTTGAGAACAAAATGACAAGAGCTTGGCGTACAGTCGAGTTTTCAACGCTGAGCTCGCCAACATATCCTTAACATAAAAATTAGACTTCTTGTAGTTTGACTCAATTGGTTAAAAATAAATCTTATTATGCTAAGATAACTTTTGATTAGAAGGAGTAACAAATACATCGAGCATGAAAAGGAGGCTTGCAACCTCTTAGTCATGAATGTGGTATACTTCACTCCCATTTGTAAGAACTTACATGGACATAATTTGCAAAAGTCTTGGTACATTATCACTCAGATTGGGATGATTACTTCTGGTGAGAGATGAAGTCACCTAGATGCAAAACTATAACTAACAACCTAATAAAATGCCCACACACCTTAGATTCTAACTGTAGTGTTGTAGGATTTTTGTGGAAGTCTCTTCTCAACTTGTGTCCAAAGAGTTTGACATTTCTCTTCAGACTATGTCCTAGTTCACTGCTAAGAAAAAGTTCCACATTGTACTTATGCTCCTACAAGACTTAACTTGATAATGCAATTAGTAAATTAATATTAGTTGTAAAACTTTAACTCTTGAAAATGACACCTCTTAGGCGTGAATTTGTAAAATTGCGGTCTTGTGAGCCAGAATAATTTAATTTGATTTAAAAACCTCAAGTTGAGAATAAAGAACATAGCAACTCCTTCGATACCAACCGAACCTCCATAACTACAACATGCACTCAGGAAATCCTGCATACAAAATATGCATATTCACGATACAAGTATACAACATAACTATAGATAGTTTTAAGAAATTTACATGCATGAAATTATCCATCTATCACACTTTATAAAAATATCCCAATTAACACAATGAATGAAATGAAATAGGATGTAACCAAGTGCATATGGTTCAACATAATGTTATGCAATGATGATGCGTATCTGTCCTACAATACATATCCATTAACATAATTAGACTGGAAGCATGAAGACCTTGCATGGCTGTATCAATCATCATCATTGAAAGAAACCATGAAAAGACCTCGACAATCAATACACTTGCCAAAAAAAGACATCGACAATCACTTTACTCATTATGGGTGTTAGGTTTGAGAAGAAAGCGAAGTTGGCGGCCTACTAACTCAAAGGGGTGGTCCAAATATGGTTTACCCAATGGAACATGGAGAAGGGGAACAACAATGTGATCCTTTGGGAAGAATTTAAGGCATCATTTCTCAACCGGTTCTTCCCTCTTGAGCTAGGAGGCCAAAGTGATGAATTCATGAATTTAAAGCGAGGATCTAGTGTGAGGAAGTATGCCCTCAAGTTCAATCAACTCTCCAAATATGCTCAACAATTAGTGGCTGAGCTAAGGTCTACGATGAACAAGACATGAACCCTAGTTTTATAATTCAATGAAAAACATTATGCATACAATTACATTGAGAATATAATATGTAAATGTACTAATTGGGTAAAAATTGAGCATGATTGGAATGTGAGAATATTTAGTTATTGTTATGTGTTGAGCATGATTGATTAGAGTCTAAATGACTGTCATTGTAGAATCTGATGAATCTTAAAAGAATGTTATATTGATGTGTAAGATAAGTTGATTGTCAATTGGGACGGACATGTTGATCGATTGATTTATTGATTAATTGAAGAAGGTCGGAATAAAACTAATATAAAGAGTTGATTGAATTGTGATATGAGCATAATGTGTCATGGGAGGAGTATTAAGCACCAATATGGGCATGAGAAAATAGCAACTCTAACTCATAAACTATATTGCCAGTATAGGATCAAGGTCATGCCACTAATGTCCTGAAAATTGGACATTTATTGATTGTTGATCTAGATTGGTTTGATCGTACCTTACCTTGTCAAGTATTAGATAATTGTGGCAATGATAGCACAAACGTTGTATCATTATCAGATCATGTATGATGGTTTTTAGTTAGAGAAACTCACTAATTATGTATCAATGAATTAACTGAGTTGCATGCTAGGGTTCCCTTTAGGAGAATTAATTTGTATAAATATTTGCATTCTTGATTGGGTTGATAAGATAGATTGTCGGGTTGAATTGTTGATTATTTAAGCTTGTTGAGATTGATTGTTTTGAGCCTTACTTGTTTCTTTTGCCATCTTACATATCAGTATATTGAATATACTTACATCCATTTGGGTCTGCATCATCTTATGATACGGATACAGGTGATTGAGGAACACAACAGGGGCAACGATGAGGACGAATCTTTACATCCAAAACTTGGTGACCCCTCCCTGCTATTTGGAGGAGCTTTCTTTATCTTATCTTGATTTGTAGTATTTCTATTAAGGTAGCTAAGGACTTCTCTTGGCACCTTCTAGACTTCCATAAATATTGAGAAGTGATGGTTGATTTTTATTTACCTTCCAACTATATCCGCTGGAAACTATTATTGATATAGCGATTCAGTTATTTGGTTAATTCATAGCCTTTACTTGACTACTTACTTCTACTGTTGAATGTAATGTGATGATGAGGCCAAGAGGTTGTCTTAGGGAACCAACAATGGTTCTTCATATGTCGGTCACAACAAGGGCACCCTCCCACAACATGACAAGTACCTAAATAAAAGATAATAAAATAAGAAAGATAGAATTTCATTATAATCGAGGACAATTCAAATGATGAGAACTATCAAGATGATGTTAGAACCATTGAAGGTTTTCAAGAGGGAGGATTAAAAGAATTAGTGACCTTAAAATTCATTTCCATAAAGAGTTTGATTCTATGAGACTTGTGGCTTCCGAGATGCAAAAAAGCACATATACATAAATCTCGAAAGAGGCAAATAGTAGTGGTGGATAGCAAGGGATTTCTTTTAAAGAACCTTTGTTAAATAGATATGCTTATATAAAGAGAAACCCACTAGGGGTTTATGAGCTATTGGCACAGGTAGTTTGTTGCCTGGTCATTTGTTTGGGAGTTGTGCAGTTTTTTGTCTTTTGGAAGATCTTATTGATGTGTTCTCAAATTACATCACATTTGATGCCTAAAACAAAGGATTTTGCATGTTCTTAATGAAACTTTTTTATTATTTTTATGTGTTTTTGTGTTGTTCTTACAGAAAATACATATTGGCATGATTTTGGGAGAAAATAGCAGATTTTGAAGAAGTTCAAGACATACGATCCACCCTATGAGTCATAGCCCAAGATACGAGTCAATGTGCCCTCGTAGTAAGAAAAGTGTCCAAAGATTAGAAATTTTCCAATTGAAGGTCAGCTATATGAGGATAACCTATGAGTCGTAAGTCTCATTATGATTCATAGGAGGGGCCTCGTAGCAAGATATAGTGTTGCCAAAATTTGGACCAAGAACTACTACTAGAGACTACGAGAAGACACTACGAGTCGTAAAGCAGACCACGACTCGTAGCAATGGATTGTAGTAGTCAAGTCAAAAATGCCAAGTGTTGTCTATGAAAACTGGATTATGACTCATAGGTCACCCTACGAGTGGTATCTGTGAGCCGTACCTGCTGCCAGTTGTATTTTCTATTTTATTTTTATGGTCTATTTGTAAATAGCATAAATAGTTAATGATAGGATTTTTGAAGGGGAGATTTGACACTTCTATAAATTCTACAACTTTGAATTAGAGAGCACTTTTCGTAGGGTTAGAGTAGATTTTAGCTTTTTAATTTGAAGACCCAATTTGGGGGTTTTGAAATCACTTCTATTCAAACTCCATTTTTGCTAGCTTGTAGTTTCATTATCAAAGTGGTTTTGTTCTTCAATGTTCTTGAGTAATTTCTAAAACATGTTTACTTTATTCATTGTTTGTGATTTTGCCCTAGCAATGAGTGGCTAAACACCCACAGCTTGGGGTTGTGGGAACCATGAGGAGTTGGCTTGAAATAACCAGGATTTTGTGCATTTCTTTGATTGGGTAATTGCAAGTATTATCTATTTTCTTTCATATTGAATATTGTTTGTTGATGGCCAACACCAAACCCACCTACTATCACGATCCTAACCAAGAACGACGAATAAAAAAAGGGAAGTAGATGACAGGATTCAATTGATTTGTTCTCGTCTAATAAACCAATCTGACCAAGGGGAGGTTGACTGGGACAATGGGTAATGGTTAGTTGATACACCATAGTTGCTGACCAAGCGCCATGGTGACATTCGACCTTCACCTCCACAAGAGTGATGGAAAAACTAAGTTATCATCCTGCATGCAATGTCTTAATTAAAGTTATGTTATTCAGGGTATTTGAGTTAATGAATCATGGGAAATACAATTCCTTAACTGTCCCTCAGTTTGATTGTCTCTTCATAGTAGTAGTATCGTGTTTTTATCTTCTTTTATTTCAAAATTGCAAACCCCCCATCCTAAAGAAGTTAGTTGATTGGTGCTGAAATAATTTTTAGTGAATTAATATGGTCAACCCCGTATTCCCTGTGAGTTCGACCCTAACCTATGGTTAGGTTTATAATTGATAGCGACCGCTTCACTCTTGGAGCATGAACATAAAAAATTATTGCTCCGTTGCTGGGGAATACAACTAGATTCTTGACATGATTTCAGTAGTAGTTAGTTCAAGTATTGATTTCTTGATTCTCTTGTATTTTACTTTTGTTTTTGTTTATGTTGTTTAGTTTTATTTGCAGGGTATACTACGTTTGTATGCCCAACACAAGGAGCCAAGCAATCCATTAGCTCCACTCAACTTGGAGATCTACCGAATTGCAAGGAGAATAGTCCAAGAAAATGAAGATGTTGCAATTGATGATGTCGTCGATCAACACGAGGAAGATGTGGGTGGAGACGAAAATCCACCTTAAAAAGAGTAGAGGCCACACCATAGGGATTTTAATGAAAATGGTTATGGTTGGAATCAGTATAGGCTGAACCCTAGGTAGTGGATGTCATAGGAGCGATAGTATTGCCACCACTACTGCTTGACATTAAATTCACAGTTTCAAGTGGTCTATTGCAAATGCTTCAAAATCATGGTTTATTCACTAGGTTACCTTCGGAGGATCCACATAGTCATCTCCAGAATGTGGCGTTTGTTTGCAAGAGTATGATGGGTACACAAAATTTTTCAATGGAAGCGGTTGGTGCGAGGGTTCCCATTATCTCTCACAGGAAATGCAACAATTTGGTTATCCGAGCTTTCACAAAGTTCGATCACTACTTGGGTCAAGCGACACAGAGCCTTTTTATAGAGGTATTTCCCTAGGTCCAAAAAGCTTAATTTCAAATATCAAATCAACAACTTTGAGAAATTGCCGGGTGATTCGATAAGCATGACTTGGGAAAGGTTCAACAAGTGTTTGAGGATGGTTCTTGATCATAAAATTGAAGATGGTGCTTTAGTTGAGATCTTTTATAGGGCTCTTGACGAGAATAGTCAATCTTGCGCCAATACCATCATGGGTGGTGTGTTTCTTGATCAGGATTTTGCACAAATTGCCAAGAGAATGGAGCAAGTGATCAAAACAAATTAGGCATGAGGTCAAACAGAGAGAGGTACTACTAAAACTTCTAGTGCGGTGAACACCAACAATGAGCAAGCTAAGGTCAATGAGGAGATCATGCAACAACTTGCTCAACTTCACATAAGTATGGACTTGTATTAAAGCAGAACCAAGCAAGTGTCCATGCAGTATCTCACCAACCTCCTAAGGCTCCTGTGTATAAAGAACCCTTCTTTGAGGAAGATGCTTGCTTTGTGAGTAATCAAGCGACGGGTTTCCAAAACAATGCCCAAGGGTCCAACTTGGACTATTGGAGGCAAGGCTCCAGAAATCAAGGTCGGAACTACAATCGAGTGGGTATATATAGAGACAACTGTGGTGGTTATTATGAAAGAAAAGAGCATCGGAGATGAGGCTTTGAAAGTGATGAGATCGGACATCTCAAGCATAAACCAAAAGATAGAGTCTCTGTCGATGGCAATCAAATAACTAGAGCAATAAATTGGTCAAGTCTCTTCTCAATTGAACAAACCCAAAAGGGTACTTTGCCAAGTAACACGGTTCAAACTCCAAAGAATGATGGGTATTGCATGATGGTCATGACAAGAAGTGGGAAGAGCACCATAGATCCCCCAACGTCGGTGGTTGTTGATAATCATTGTGAAAAGAATGTTGATAAGGATGCTGGAGTGATTAAGGAGAAAGAAAGACCTAGAAAGTCCAAGACTTTCCCAAGACCTCCTCCTCCTTGTCCTCAAAAACTTAAGAAAAAGGAGGAAGAAAGCAATTTTGAGCACTTTCTAGAAATTCTCAAGAAATTGCCGGTAAACATCCCCTTGATTGAAGCTTTAGAGACGATACCAAGCTATGTAAGGTGCATGAAAGATCTAGTCAAGAAGAAGAAAATGGTAAGTCAAGGTCTTTCCCAAAGCTTTCAACATTGCAATGCCATCACTACTAAGTCATTGATCTAAAAACATGAAGACCCAGGAGCTTTCACCATACCATGCACTGTTGGGAAATTAGCATTTGCTAAAACGATTTGTGATCTGACTGCTAGCATAAATTTGATTCCACTCGCCATCTTCAAAAAGCTTAGATTGGGTACTCCTATTCCTATAAAGATGCGGTTACTAATGGCAGACAGAACAATCAAGAAACCTGTGTGGGTACTTTATGATGTGCTGGTAAAGGTAGACAAATTTATATTTCCTATAGATTTTGTTATTCTTGGCTGTGAAGTTGATTTTGTAGTTCCTATCATTTTGGGAAGGCCTTTCCTAGCCAGAGGTTGCACTTTGGTTGATATGGAAAAAGGGTTGTTCATATTCAAGTTTGGTAAAGAGGAAGCGGTGTTTCAGGTCTGTCAATAAGGTAGTACGGATTGTTATTTGAGGGTAATCTCAGTGATTGAGACTGTTGATGATGATGAGTCAGAGATTCTGATCGAGTTATGTCTTGGGATTGATACATTAGAGGCAGTGTTGATGAATTTTGATGGTGACAACATCCCAAGTTATGAGGAGATAGTGAATGCTCTTGGGGTATCATTTGGACCAAGACGTTAGGAAAAATTATAGCTACATCTAAAGAATAGGGAATCTTCACCCACAAAACCTTCCATAGAGATCCCACGGAAGTTGGAACTAAAAGCGTTCCCATCACACATGAAGTATGCATTTTCGGGAGAGAATTTCATTGCAAGTCATCATTGTTGTAGATCTAAGTGAACATCAGGCAGAGGCCTGTGTCTCAATGCTTAAACAATACAAAAGGGCTATTGGATGGACCATTAAAGATATCATTAGCATCCCTCCTGGTATATGCACTCACAAAATTCAACTGGTTAAGGACTAAAAACCTAGCATTGATCACCAGAGATGGTTAAATCCTCCGAAGCAAGAGTTGGTTTGGAAAGAAATCATCAAATGGTTAGATCCAGGGGTAATCTATCCTATTGCAGATAATGAGCGGGTGAGCCTTGTTCAATGTGTTCCAAAAAAATGGGTTATCATAGTCATACCGAATGCGAAAAATGAATTGATTTCCATGCAACCAGTCACTGGATGGAGAGTGTGTAGGATTATAGGAAACTTAATTCCTCCACAGAGAAAGACCATTTCCCTATGCCATTCATGGATCAGATGCTTGATAGACTTGCAGAAAAGGGTTGATATTGTTTTCTTGATGGATATTCGATGTACAATCAAACTGTCATTGAGCCGGAGGATCAAGAGAAAATCACGTTCACATACCTTTATGGATTTCAAAGAATGTCGTTTGGATTGTGCAATGCTCCAGCTACATTTCAAAAATGCATGATGTCTATGTTCTCGAACATGGTGGAGAGTACTATTGAGGTATTCATGGATGATATTCGTGTGGTCGGTCAATCATTTGAAGACTTTCTGTTACATGTGCATGATGTTTTCTAGAGACGTATCGAAAGTCACTTGGTGTTGAATTGAGAAAAGTGTCACATCATGGTCAAGGAAGGTATTGTGTTGGGTTATAGAATTTCGGGTAAAGGCATTGAGGTTGAAAAGCAAAAATTAAAGTGATTGAGAAACTTCTACCACTGATCTCAGTAAAAGGTGTTAGAAGCTTCTTGGGCCATGTAGGATTCTACTGATGGTTAAGAAAAGATTTCTCCAAGATTTTGCATCCTTTGTGAAAAGTATTAGAGAAAGATACCAAATTTGTGTTTGATAATGCTTGTATGCAAGCTTTTGAAGAATTGAAGAGAAGGTTGGCTTCATCACCTATTATTGTGCCTATAGATTGGTCAAAGGCCTTTGAATTAATGTGTGATACTAGAGGGGATGCATTAGGTGTAGTTCTGGGACAACGCAAAGAAAAAGTCCTACATCCTATCTACTATGCAAGCAAAGCATTGAATGTAGACCAGAGACGGTCATAGAATAGGAATTGCTTGCACTGGTCTTTGCATTCAAGAAATTCCGATCATACTTGTTGGATACCAAAGTGATAGTGCACACAGACCACACACACTCAAGTATTTGATGACCTAGAAGGATGCATAACCAAGACTGATAAGATGGGTATTTCTATTGCAAGAATTCAACTCTGATGTGATTGATAGAAAGGGGTCGGAGAATCAAGTCACCGACCACCTTTCTAGATTAGAGGATGAGGCTATGGTGCAGTTTGATGATGGTCTTGATTTGATGATTCCTTCCCTGACGGAAGAGTGTTAGCAGCTTCACATAATCTCATACCTTGGTTCGCAAATAATGACAACTGCCTCGTAAGTGATATTGTACCTCCCAACCTGAATACCCACCAACATCGCAGGTTTATGCATGATGTAAAGAAGTTCTTTTAGGATAAGATGTACCTGTTTCGTCTATGTGCCGATGGGATCATCCATAGGTGTTTTTCGAAATTGGAAATGATGAGCATTCTCAAAGTGTGTCACTCCTTATTAGTTGGTGGCTATCACAGTGGAGCTCTTACGACTATTTTACAGTGCGGATATTACTAGCCATCTATATATCAAGATGCTCATGATTATGTCAAGTCTTGTGACAGATGTCAAAGAGAAGGTGGAGTGTCAGGGAGGCAAGAACTTTTGCTTAATCCCATTTGGTGATCGAGTTGTTTGATGTTTGGGGAATTGACTTCATGGGTCTGTTTGTTAGCTCTCATGGGAATAAGTATATCCTGGTTGTTGTAGACTATGTCTCTAATTGGGTAAAGGCCATAACTTTGCCAAACAATGAAGGAAAGAGTGTCACGGGCTTTCCTCGAAGAAACATCTTTTCTAGGTTCGAAAGACCTCGCGCAATTATCAGTGATGGAGGTTCTTATTTTTGTAACAAATGTTTCAAAGCTCTCCTTGAGAAATATGATGTGAAATATCATGTGGGGACGCCTTACCATCCCCAAACAAGTGGGAAAGTAGAAGTACCGAATAGAGAAATTAAACAAATCCTATCTAAGACTGTGAATGTGAATCAAAACGATTGGTCTCGAAAGTTGGATAATGCATTGTGGGCCTACCGCAGAACATTCAAAACACCAATTTGTATGTCCCTATACCAACTGGTCTTTGGAAAGGCTTGTCACTTGCCAGTTGAACTTGAGCATAAAGCGATATGGGCATTAAAAAAGCTGAACCTAGATCGAAATGAAGTAACAACATCTAGGTTAATGCAGATTAATAGCTTGATGAGTTCCGATTAAGAGCATATGAGAGATTTCCATTATACAAACAAAGAATGAAAGTTTAGTATAACCGCAGAATATAGAATCACCAATTTGCACCAGAGGACATGGTGTTGCTTTACAACTCCATATTGAAGTGGTCTCCTTGGAAATTCAGATCTAAGTGGATGGAACCCTTCTGAGTAGCACGTGTCTTCTGTCATGGTGCCATCAAGTTAGAAAGTTGAGATGGAAAAATCTTCAATGTCAATGGTCAAAGAGTCAAGCTCTACATGGGAGACATGGAAGAAATGAAGACAGTGGAAGAATGGTACCTTGAGGATGCATAATAGCTGAACCTTTCCTCATCGTGCCATGACACTAAATTAGGCGTTCCTTGGGAGGCAACCCAAGGTATGCCCCTTGTTCTTCTTTCCTTTTTTGTTATCTACTTTAGGCGAAAAGTATCATCTTTTTGGTGGGGTATGGGAAGTTATGGACTTAAGTGAAGTCTGAGTAGCTTTTAGTCCATAACTATCCTATTTTTTATACTAAGGTTTTCTTGCAGTGTTTTTTAGTCCTTATGGATGATTTTACTTTCTGTTGAACCGACATGTTTAGGTGTTGTAGATAATTTGTAGATAGATAGTGATTACTACTTTTGGCATGTATATAATCTTGAATAGTCTTATAGATGTTTTAGAAAAATTGGTACCCTCCAAATCTTTTAGGATTATTGATTACATTGCAATTTTGCATGTGGTTGTTTGGCAATGTTTGTTCTGATACAGAGAGGGCAAGTTGATGCTTGAAGCATGACCTGACAGTCTATGTTAATTGTGTATGGAATGCCATGTGTGTTATGTGAGCTAATTTTGTCATATTCAAGCATTGTGTACTGATTCAGAACTTGCCTTGTTACTCTAAAATTGGATTGAAGATATTGGTTGATTGGGAAAGGATCTAAGGCCATTGTTCTTTAAGATAGTCCACTTTTTCCTAAATGACCTACTAAATGTAGTAGTTAACCCCTTGTTCCAAATGTTTGAGCTTTACATGTACCTGTTCTTTCTTAACACCTAGTTAGCCTAACGTTGTTTTGTAAAATACCTTGATGTTAGTCCTGGTCTATCCTTGAACATGTGAACCTTGATTGAGGCAAAAAGCCTAATTTGAGGGTGGCTACCAAAGGTGGCCCAAGTTTAGGGAATGGATATTGTGTACTTTATCTCAGGTTAAAAGCCAAAGTTGAGGGTGGCTTATGATGTAGTAAAGTAAGAAAATGAGGTGATTAGTTGGAAATGAAAGAAAAGATGGAAAATCATGTGCCGGGTGAGAGAAAAGGGAAGAACAAGTGTCTTGAAAGAAAAAGAATAGCAAAAGGAGTTCAAAAATGAGGAACAGTTGAAAAATGAAAATAAAGCACCCAGAAAAGATTTAAAATGAAGAATAAGGGAGGACAAAATTTAAAAGGCTGAGTTGTTGAGGTGGAAATGTTGGAAAACGTGGTTCAAGGAGGGCTTTTAGTTACTAATTACCCAAATTACCATACCAAAGCCCCATGAGCCTATGTTACAAGTCTATAAAATCCTAAAGTGATCCTAATCAAACTAGTGAACAGTCCGGAGTATGATTTTATGGGCAAACCTATATTGTTGGTTATCATGCATGAATATCATTTCTGAGAGTAAGGATGCTTGCACATTCCTTGATCTTTGATTTCTTTTTGAATGAAATGGAGGGACTTCTTTATTGTGAGGGCATTCGCATTACATGATTGACATGTGACTTGTTCAACGATTGTGAATTGTTGATACTCCTTAGCTTGTCATAGTTGGATTATCAAATGTATCATTATGTATTGGTTTGCTTGGTGGCTATTCAATCATATTTTGAAAATGAGAGTTGGGTACTTAAGTATGAATTGAGTGATGCATATGCCATTAGGATAGTTGCTATGTTTTTTTATTGTCTATTTAGATCGAGTCGTTGCTTGAGGTGAAGCAACAATTCTAAGTTGAGGGTGTTAATGTGCTATCAAATTACAATACATTTGATGCATAAAACATAGGACTTTGCAGGTTCTTTAATGAGACTTTTTTATTATTTTTATGTGTTTTTGTGTTGTTCTTACAAAAAATACAGGTTTGCATGATTTTGGAAGAAAATTGTAGATTTTAATGAAGTTCAAGACATACGAGTCACCGTACGAGTCATAGCCCAAGCTACGAGTCATAGTGTGCCCTCGTTGCCAGAAATAGTGTCCAAAAATTAGAAATTTGCAAAGTGAAGGTCAGTTATACGAGGCTAACCTACGAGTCATATGTCTCACAACGATTCGTAGGAGGGGGCCTCGTAGCCAGAAACAGTGTTGCCAAAATTTGGACCAGGAACTGTAACTAGAGGCTACGAGAAGACACTACGAGTCATAGAGCAAACCACGACTCGTAGCAATAGATCATAGCAGTCAAGTCCAAAATGCCTAGTTCTGACTATAAAAGCCCGATTAGGGCTCGTAAGTCACGAGTCGTACCTGCTGCCAACTGTATTTTCTATTTTATTTTTACGGCCTTTTTGTAAATAGTATAAATAGTTTAATGATAGGGTTTTTGAAAGGGGGATTTGACACTTTTACAGATTCTACAACTTTGAATATTCTTACAGAGCACTTTTCTTAGGATTAGAGTAGATTTTAGGTTTTTAATTTGAAGACCCAATTTGGGGGTTTTGAAATCACTTGTATTCAAACTCCATTGTTGCAAGCTTGTGGTTTCATTATCAAAGTGGTGTTGTTCTTAATTGTTCTTGGGTAATTTCTAAACCATGTTTACTATAATTATTGTTTGTGATTTTTCCCTTACCATGAGTGGCTAAGCACCCACAACTTGGGGTTGTGAGAACCATGGTGAGTTGACTCGAAATAACTCGGATTTTTTGCATTTCTTTAATTGGGTAATTGTTTGTATTGTCTCTTTCATTTCATTTTTAATGTTGTTTGGTGGTGGCCAACACCTAACCCCGCCTACTATCACGATCCTGGCCAAGGTAGTGAAGAATAGGAAAAGGGAAGCAAATGACAGGATTCAATTGATGTGTTCTCGTCTAATCAACCAAACTTGACCAAGGGGAGGTTTACTGGAACAATGGGTAACATTATTTGGCACACCATGGTTGCCGACCAAGTGCCAGGGTGAAATTTGACCTTTACCTTCATAAGAAGGCTTGAAGAACCTAAGTTACCGTCCTGCATGCAATATCTCAATTAGGGTTATGTTATCCGAGGTATTTGAGTTAACGAATCATAGGGGACACAATTCCCAAGTTGTCCCTCAATTTGATTGTCTCTTCGTAGTAGTAGTATAGTGTTTTTATCTTCTTTTATTTGAAAATTGCAAAAATCCCCCTCCCATCCTGGAGAAGTTAGTTGATCGGTTCTTGAAATAATTGTTAGTGAATTTATATGATCAACCCCATATTCCCTGTGGATTCGACCCGAACATCCAGTTAGGTTTATACTTGATAGTGACCACTATATCATTGCAGTGTGAACATTACTTATACTTTCAAAAATTATTTTTTGTGCAAAATGTGGGTAAATGGCATCAGAACAGAATTTTGACATTTCTAACAGCTTTAGAATGTCCAAATTAGGCTAGAGGCATGGTCGATTTGAGAACCAAGGCCTTCGATGTGAGTTTGTTCGAGATTATGCATTTTTGCCTTCAAAACTGGCCTATGATTGACTTTGGTCAACACATTGAGAATATGTGCTTGTATGGAAGTTTGAACATAGTGGTTAGCTTTAGAATATCGAGTTTGTTCTAGAAAGACCATTCATTTGTTCCTTAAGGCTTCGGGAGTCATTTCGAGCCCTTCAATGAAAGTTTGCTAAAAATGGTCGTGGGAGTGGGACCTGTAATCAATTGTAATAACCTCATATTACAAATTTGCGTGCACTATTAAATCTTGAACATCAATTTTCATTGGGTACCATAGTTCATTTGTGTATATGGGCTCCAAGATGAATTTCAAGTTACCCGTCGACAATTTTAGAATTGAAAAACTCTATATTTCAGTTGGTTTTCTAGTGTAGGTGACCCAAACCCTCGCGAATGTGGTCAAAGGGCCGCACTCTTTGGATTTCAAGTCCCTACAACCTTCAGGAACGTGGAGCCTTGTCTGCGATCGCAGAGGTCTAGCTGGGTTGGTATTCGGAAACATATAGGGACCTTTTGCGATCCCGGAGGGCATTTCTTCCGTGCTCCACAATGTGAAGGTCATTTGATGGCCTATTTAGTTTTGTTGCTTAGACGATTTCAACTTATTGCATAACTTTTCAAGGGAGAGAATTTACCCGTTTTGAGCTCAAAGTTGGCGATTCAAAACCCTAAGTTCAAGAAAATTTCATGAGGGATGCATTGGCGGGTTTGGAAACCTGATTTGAAGCTTTGTTTAATGAAAAATTGATTTTTTAGTTGGTATATGGAGTATTTTTGAAATGAGTTTTTGGTTTATTTTGAATTGTTATAACCTAAGCAATTGGGACCTATTTTTAGTAATCTTTAGGTTAATTTTAGATACGGGGTAGTTGGTTTTGTCTTTCGGAAACCTACTTTTAGTGCCATTTTTCGGAGTTTCTTGACCAAAAATAAGTTTCTAACTTGTTAATTTAGTTGGGAGTACCATTTTGGAACGATTTCTAAGGTCAATTTTGAAGTCCCAAATGCGGGTCCTGTATTTCCCGCTTTAGGCCTCCTTATTGGTCCATCTCTATGTTTTTGTAAATTCGGTGTATAAATGACCATAATGACATTGTAAATCCATATTGCATAGCATGACAGAGTTCAAAGGTGGTTCGAAAGGGAAAAACTCTGGCAAAGTGAGTTACAACATGCCTGATCGACCTACAAGTAGGCTACGGTTTTCATCCCTTCAGATTGAGTTGCATTGTGTCAGATCATGCTGAATTAGTTTGAATTTGGGTGGGGAAAATTTATTATATACCTTAGTTGTTAGAATTTACACTTTAGGCCTCTATAGGTAATTTCAGGCAGTTGTAAGATTGTTTGCTACCTTGTTAGTTAGAATAACCATTAGTATTATCATCTATTATTTTTTAATGTTTTGTAACATGTAGGAAATGTTTGTGTCATGACCCAGAACGGGCCGTGATTGGCCCCACACTTACCCTCCTAGGTGGATGAACCAACATATAAATCCCAATCAACACTAACAATTCAACTTATAAAGTACCATAATAATCGAGAGGTTAAACTCATAAGGCAGAAATAACCCAAAATTACTAAGTTTATTACTTAATGTTCCC